>PVHP010015358.1:0-37594 GCA_004024765.1 Zapus hudsonius
AGGGAGAACTAAAGCAGTCCGGAGGTGGACATACACCTGGGGAGAGAGGAGACCCAGCCCAGGAAGGAGACAGAAGAGGGCTGAGGGCGTTTAAGAAATGAGCAATTTTGGAACTTTTCCGGTCGCTGTCACTCATTGACTGCGCACTCTCTCCCTGATCAGGTCAGTCCCTTGTGACTCAAGGCCTCCTGCCGACTGGTATGTGCGGGTGCTGCGTCCAGAGGCGTCGGCTGTCACCCTGAGCGGAAGGCGGAAACTGGCAACTGGCAACGGGGGTGGAGCTGCCCCTTCGCGGCCCCGAAAGTGAGGACCGGTGTGACCCTGGAGGGATCTAGGAAACCAGCTCTGGATGAAAGGAGGAACTCACACGGAGCTCGAGTTTGGAAAAGTTTTCTGCAAAGTCACCAGCCGCGGGCGGTGCCCATGGCGCGGGCCGCAGTCCTCCTCGTCGCCCCACTCCTGCTGGGCGGTCTGTGCGCCCCATCAGCCGGTGAGTCCCTTGAGTCCAACTGCAGGCTCCTTCCAGCCGGACCTGTGCACATCCAGGGACAATGTTACCTGGTAGGACAGGGCTAGAGATAGAGGAAAGAGGAGACACGCTCTGGTGACATTCTCAGCCATGCCATGGTGTGCAGGAAAAGCCTGGATGTGATGGGTACAGGATGGTGTCCCCAGAGGGCCATCACGGTTAATTCCCCTGCATCCTTAGACCTGCTTCAGTCACTGCAAACGAATTCCAGATGCGTGTGCCACTTTATGCATCTGGCTTTAGGTGGGCACTGGGGAATTGAACTCAGTTTGTTAGGTTTTGCAGACGAGCACCTTAACCGCTGAACCATCTCTACAGCAAAGTTAGTCTGTTTTTCTGAAACAGGTTTCATTCTGTAGCTCTAGACAACCCTGGTCTGGAGCAGTCTGTTTGTCTCCCATCCAAGCACTAACCAGGCGTCCTACCCTTCTTAGATTCCAAGATCAGACGAGATCTGAGATCCGTGGCACATTCAGGGTGGTATGGCCCTAGACAACAGTCTGTCTGAGACAGGTTTCATTCGGGAGCCCTAGACAACCCTGGTCTGGAAGTCACCATGTAACCCACACAGCAATCTCCTTCCACAGGCTCCAAGTGCTGGCATTGCGGGCCGCGCCACTGTGCCCAGTGCCCAGCTCGCTTCCCTCTTGATTAACTGAAGCACCATGAAGCTCACCTCTATTTCCTGCTAATCACGCAGAGATGTCCATACCCTCCCATTCACAAGAATGCTTTAATCATCGCCTCCTCCCACCAGCCAGAACCAGTACTTCTGACTGGAGACAGCAGACCCATCCCTTTCACCCACACAGCCTAGTATGGGTGCATCAGGGCCTCTTGCCTCTATAAAGGAACTCCTCCACCCTAGCACCACGTTGTGCATCTGGCTTTACTGGGGAATCAATGGAACGTAGGCTAACGGGCTTTACAAGCAAGTATCTTTAACTGCTGAGCCATCTCTCCAACCTTGGGGTTTTTGTTTGACTGTTTTTCTTTTTAAAACATTTTATTTGTAAGCAGCATTTTATTTGTTGTTTGTTTGAGGTAGAATTCCACTCCGGTCCAGGTTAACCTGGAACTCACTCTGTAGCCCTGGGTTAGCCTCGAACTCATAGTGAACCTCCTACTTTGGCCTCCTGAGTGCTGGGATTATAGGCATGCACCACCATACCACACTTCCTGGTCCTAGTTTTTGAACCCAGATGAAGGGAGAGCCAGTAGGCCAGTGTTGGCACCCATTCCTAAGGGCTTCTTTCCCAAGTGGTTCCAAAGTTGCCTGAAACAGTGAACCATGGGTCCTACGCTGGCTGTGCCTTCTGAGTAAATAGAGGTGACAGGAGGAAGTCCCGGGCTTTGGGGCTGGGATCCACTGCTCTGTCTTTCACTGTCTAGTACATACTCTGGTTCACATAGCCGGTAGGGGACATTCTGTGAATCCATAGGTGTTAGTGAGGGTGAGCTGGTACCTTAATGGAGCACTGATCCCAGTCACATTCTGCAGGAGGAAACGCTATTTTAAGCATACCAAGGGAAGGCTTCCGGTGACCCACATCTAGCAAGGCTCCAGCTCCTAAAGATTCCACAAGCTTCCCAAATAGTGCCAGCAGCTAGGGTGCAGATGTTCAAGTACATGACGAGCCTATGTGGATATTGTACATTCAAGCCACACATCAGTAAAGGCACTTGTCAGGTGACTCCTCCTGACATTGTGTGAATCTATATGATAGTAGCATCAGAGCCTCTTCCCAACCTGAGATGCTTAGAGTCAACACAGGACCAACGATCCAGAAGACTCTAGACATCTGAGATGACATTCTTACCCTTCAGAGGGTGTCTGGGGTCACAGAACCGTGAGTACTACTGTTCTCTTCTCCCGGCCCTGGACCTCACCTGCATGTTTCTCCCACAGACACTGGCTCACTTTGCCTCGACTTCACAATCAGAGCTCAGTCTAGACCTGGCCAGCCCTGGTGTCAAGTGCAGGGCTCATTAGATGCAGTCCCTTTTCTCCACAATGAAGGAAACAGCAGTGAGCCCTTGGGTTCCTTGGGAAAGGAGATCAACCCCAACACATGGACAGAAATGAGTGAAGCAGTGGAAGAAGAGGAGGAAGAACTGAGAAAAATACTACTTAACTTCAAACTGGATAAAAACAAGAGCAGAGGTAAGTTTGGACCTAGGTCCAGAGTTAGAGATACAAGAGGGAGGAAGGGTAGAGCACACATAGGAAGGGGGCTGTAAATATATTTGTGTAAAATAGTTGAACATTAGGTCAACCTTGGAGCCACATGATACCCAATAGGTTAAAAAAAAAGAGCAAGTCGGGGAGGAAAGATACTGCCCCCTTCAGCATGCAGAACAGGCGTGACACTTGGAGGGTTGACAAATCTTTCTCGGGTGGAGGATGATGGTTTTGTGTGGCTGCAGGTCCTCTCACTTTGCACGCCAAGATGTGTCGTGCGCATGAAAAGGAACAACTCATTGCTGCCTTCTGGAACCTCACCATCAATGGGGAGTATTCTTTGCACTTTGATGCAATGAACATGAAATGGACAGCAATTAATCCTGAAGCTGAAGGCATCAAGGAACAGTGGAAGAAAAACAAAGAAAGAGCCAAATACTTTAGGAAGAGCTCCATGGGGGATTGTGCTCACTGGCACAAGGAACTCTTAAAGCACACAGATGCCAGGTATGTAGTTAACTGGGATATCCCCCACTTAGCAGGGTGGCAAAGATGTGCACACTCCCTTTTCAGGTCTGATGACTTCCCTGTGGGGATGTCAGTGTGCGTGTATAATAGGAAATCTGATGGACAGCGTGATTCCTTGATGGTCTTCCTGTCTGGAGAGCCAGCAATGACCATAAGGATTTCTCTCCTCTTTCCCATCTCCCTGCCTGTTGTTTATCCTTCCCAACTAGCAAATGACACAGTCATGAAATAGTCAGGTGATGGGTCCCCAAGTCTATATATATCACCGTAAACTTCCAGACCTTCTCTCTTTCCTCAGTTATAACTGCACTTCCATTAGCTCCAAGGTCACTTCATATGAAGACGTCAACATCCAGAAAGTTCTAACCATAGTCACTATGTCACGTTGTATGATCATTGGGTGGACACTTCTGTCCCTTGGCCATGAAATGAGCTTCATAAGGATATGGTATGACCCTACTGTCTCTATCATCTCTCTACCATAGAACCTGATGAAAATAATTCTTACATATTTGTTCCACAGCCTACTCAGGGAAAACAGATGGTTTAGGCCATTACATGATTGGATTTGACCAGCATTTTGCTTTTTGTTTGTATTAGGAACATTGAATCCCTTCGATACGTCACAACTACAACTACAACCCAGCATCCATCTGTCACCCAGCATCCATCATATACCACCCGGAATTACCATTTTGGTGTAATTGCCTCCTTTATATTCATCTGTGCTGTGATTTTTCTTCTGTTCCCTTGGTGTAGAAAGGTGAGAAGCAGACTGTTCTTTGGCACTTGGTTCTTAGTCTTGGAGGGAAATTGAAAAAGGTCTCTCATTCATCTGCCCTAGCACTGTCCGCTGCAGATGCTTTTCCTTTACTGAAATGATGTCCCTCCTCCGTCTTCAGCTGCTTCCCTCTCCTGTAGGGATTACTGTGGAGGTGCATCATGGGTAACCCAACTGTGCAGTCAGAGTAGGAAAGAAAGAAAGAGAAGAGTCCTCCTGAGCTGGGGAGGATCTAAGATCAATTACATTTTAGTGGACATTGTCTCCTCGAAATCCAACCGAGGTTTCTTCACACCTTTTTTTAAAAAATATATTTTATTTATGTGAAGGAGAGATAGAGGTAGAGAGAGAGAGAGAATGGGTACACCAAGGCCTCCTGCCACGACAAACTCCAGACACATGTACCACTCTGTGCATCTGGCTGGTACTGGGGAATTGAGCCCAGGCCTTTGGGCGTTGCAGAAAAGCATCTTAACCACTGAGCAATCTCTCCAGCCCCTCCTTCACATCTTTGATTGAAAAGTAGTTTTCTCTCAGCAGATTCATGATCTAGGTCAATAACACTCCTTAGTGCCATGGAGCCTGTTCCATCGCCTGCAGTTTCGTCTCTGGACCAGGAGAAACAACAGTCAGACCATCTCTTGATGGTGAAAACTGACCTTTGTTGAACAATCTTCGTCTCTGGACCAGGAGAAACAACAGAGTCAGACCATCCCTTGATGGTGAAAACTGACCTTTGTTGAACAATCTGGCTGCCAGTCTAATATATGACCTTCTGCTCAGACACCGAGAGTCCAAGAAGTGAAAGGGGCACTTTAAATGCTTCACTTGCATGAGCTCTTCACACCACGGCCCCTGCAGGGACCCCTGCCGGCCATGTGTTGACTGACTCATCTTGACCAAATAGATGAGGCATTTTCTCACAATCAATTAGGACTGCCACACTCCCCTCCATGGAAGACGCAGCTAGAGTGGCTGTTGGCACTTTCACTTAAGAGGAAGGTCAATTAGGAATATGTTGATTTTGGTTTCATGAGGTTTATTGATGTGATCACACTCTTGTGTACAGCTAAGCTTCTGAGGTGAGGAAACCACACGTGCTAACTCACTAAACACCATAACACAAAAAAACAGGGGCAAAAACTGAAGAGACATGTGAATTAATATATACATTATCATGTTCTCTGGCACCTGCACAGTTGAAAGGATAAAGCCTGATATATTTGTGGATGAAATACTATAAAGTACTGCTATGCAAAATACAGATGGGTCGATGATAAGACTATGAGTCTATTTTAGGATTGTAAGTCTCACAATAAGAGAAAAAATGCCAAACACAAAATAATTGATTCCATTCATATAAAATATTAAATATTTTTGTATTTATTTGCAAGCAGAGACAAAGAGGGAAGGAGGGAGAATGGGCATACCAGGGCCTCTTGCTGATGCAAATAAACTCCAAACACATGTGTCATTCGATGAATCTGGCTTTACATGGGTACTGGGGAATCGAACCTATGCCATCAGGCTTTGCAAGCAAGTGCCTTTAACTGCTGAGCCATCCTCCCAGTCAGGGGCTGCTATTGGTTAGGCATGGTGGTGCACACCTTTAATCCTAGCACTCAAGAGGTTAAGGTAGTGGGATTGCTGAGAGTTCCAGGCCAGCCTGGGCTACAAAGTAAATTCCAGGCCAACCTGGGCTAGTGAAACCCTATCTTGAAAAAAAAGAAAAAATAAATTGGCATAGTGGAATAGACATGTAATCTGCAGCGTTCAGGAGGCTGTGGCAGAAGGATTGCCAGATGTAAGGCTAGCCTGAGCTACCATACAGTGAGACACTGCTAAAAACAAGATGCACTGAGCTAACTTGGTCATTATTCGCTATGCTTCAGTGATACTGGAACTGCAGTCAATTGTTTTTTGTTCTTTGACACCAGAGTTTTCTGCTTTTTAAAAAGTATTTTTATTTATTTGAGAGAAACTGGTCAGGCCACTGCAAATGAACTCCAGACGCATGCACCACATTGTGCAACTGGCTTTTATGTGTGTGCTGGGGAATTGAACCCAGTCTGGCAGGCTTTGCAAGCAAGCACCTCTACCTGCTGAGCCATCTCCCCAGCCTGAAATTCTCTGTTTTTATGTAAATACAGTGAACAACTTTCTCACCACTGGCATTGTTATCTTTTTCCATATATATAATCTAGAATAAGAACACGGAATCTTGATGAAGATTGCCAAGCTTCTAATTTTTCATTATGTTCTCTAGAAATTCCTAGTAAATGTGTAAAGTCTATCAGGAGTGAAGGTGCGCAGTTGCAGGAATCTAAAGGATTTCTCACAAGTTTGAGGCCAGAATGGGTTACATAGTGAGTTCCAGGCCAGCCTGAGCTACAAAGTGAAACTGTTAACTTAAAATGTCTTAAAATGGCTGGGAATGGTGGCACATGTCTTTAATTCCAATACTGGAGGAAAGAAAGCCAGCAAAACCAAAAATAGAGTTATATTTTCCTAGCCTCACAGGTGTTGATGTTTTACAGAATCTCTTTCAATGCATTTCACAACTCCATTCCCATTTGAGGTCATATTATACAAATGTTAAGTGGCAAAACGTCGGAAATAAATGCATCAATTAGAAAAGCACTGAAAGTAAGTTGCATATTCTGTGAAGACAAGGGAAATGTTGCAGATTAACAGAGTGAGGTCACGGAATTGGTTGTGTGGGAGTCCAGTGTAACTGACATCCACCCTGCTTTTTATTGATAGGTGCCTACAGACAGATCATCTGCTTCCTTATCCACAAGGTCCTCACAGGAATAAAGGACTTCTGAGGAGACACTTGTGTCCCTAGTGACATTCTGGGGACCTTGGATGTTTAACTCAACCAATCATGCTGTGAAAATAGTGAAACTGAAGGACCCCAGAACCTCACTGGTGCTCGAGCTTACTCCATATTGGGTGAAACAGTGGCTCTCAGGCTATGCCTCGCCCTGGGTGACTCCATTTTACAAACAGCAGTTGGCTCCATTTTTAGAGCAAATGCAGAGGCAGGATGAAGCAGCATGTCACTGTGCATGGTGACACCAACTGCCCAGCTCCGACCATGAGGCACACACTGGTAAACAACTTCCTGCTCAAAGTAAGAACATATCACCTATTCTCAAAGCAGATGGGAGCCTCATTAGAAAATAGCAGAATAAACAGGCCTGAGAATGGTGTGGGTCCTGTTCCTAACCTCTGTAGCTCTACTTGGTGCTGAGGGCCAGCTCAAGTCTGTGACCCTGCAGCTCTCCAGCTGGGTTTCTTGATATCTACCTACCCATTGTGTCTTTCTCTGCATCTGTACCAGCTATCTGCTCCTGCTTCCAGTGAGGCCTCATGGAATTCCTGGAGCTCTGCTTATGGCCTCTTTAAACCTTTTATAGCATAAATATATAGATATATGATTGATAGATAGATAGATATAGATAGATAGGTAGAGATATAGATAGATAGATAGATAGATAGATAAATAAATAGATAGATAGATAGATAGATAGACAGATAGATAGATAAATAGATAAAAAATTGCCATGTATACATGGATATATACACACATATATGATATATATCATATGTATATATGTCTATAAACATGAATGTATATAGGCATATATTTATTTATTTATTTGTGTATATATACATATATGTGTCAATGGTAATCAGTACAGCATGGAAAATTTCAGCCAGTGAAACAAATGTAACCTGTAAGTTATTTAATAAACTTAATAAATAAATTATAACATTGTGAAAGATACAAATGTGTCAAAAAAAAAGATACAAATGTGTCCATCTGTATTTCTGGCAAGCAAGCTCATGGCAGGATTCCGTTAAAGGTGTCCAGTGAGTCAATAGGCCATTGGTAAAGTAACTGGAAAGGTACAAAATTTTTTTTCAAATTAAACTATTTCATGATATGTATAAAATTCAGCACCCTATCAAAGATAGGTGAACAGAGACAAAGCTCTCTCTGCTGGCCCAAGGCCTAACTCACCCATTTACTCTCACGCTGTTCAGGATGACACGGGACTCAGGTGCTAGAAAGAAGGGAGGCTCAGATCCATCCATGAACGACCAAAGTTGGAAGGGCTAGGAAGGCATGTTGCCCACACTGTGAAGGCTTTCAACTCATAAAAATAGCCTTTGGTGAGGAACAGGACCAAAATAACTAATAAGGCAGAAAGAAAGAAAAAACAAAGAAGTGAACCACACATCCATGATTATTCATATATAAGTTGCACTATAGAATTATACTGTGATGGTTTGTTGGATCCAGGTGTCCCCCACAAACATATGTATTCTGAATGCTTGATCCTCAGCTGCTGGCAGTTTGGGAATTGGAACCTTGTGGGAGGTATCATGGGGGTAGGGACGAACTTATGGGGGTATAACCAGCTTCCCCTTGCCAGTCTTTGGCATTGCTGTGGTGGAGGTGATGTCCACCCCTCCGCTCATTCCTTCCTTTTCTCAGCTATGATCAACTCTCCTCTTTAAACCAAATAAACCTATTCTTCCAAGAGCTGCTTTTGCTCATGTTCTTTGTGCAGCAGTGAGAAAGCTACCTATGACATAAACTATACTAAGAAATTATTTTAGGGGGCTAGTGCAAAAACTTAATGAGTAAAGTGTTTGCCTTATAAGCATAAGGACCTGAATCAATCCCCAGTACCCACATTGAATGCCGGTATGTGCCTGCAATCCTAGTGCTGAGGAGGTAGAGACAGAGGGACCCCCTAAACTTGCTGGCTAGTCAGGGGAGCCTAGTTGGTGAGCTCTAGGCCAATGAGAGACACTGTTTAAAAAGGTGGATGGATTTCCTGAGGCTAACAGCCAAGATTACCCTCTGGATTCTAAAAGCACACACATTTCACTTACACACTCTCTCTCTTTATCTCTCTCTCGTTCCCTTTCTCTCTCTCTCACACACACACACACAAAATAAGAAAGATAGAAATGATTTGAGTGAGCCAAAGAAAACTATCTGAAAAATGACAGCTCTGGGAAGAAAGATAAGAAACAGACTAAGAAAAGACGTGCTCAAAAACGGCACTCATCTGTGGGGATCCATGGTACCTGACAGAGAGTAGATCAGAAAACAGCTTAACAGTAACTGACCCAGAGGATATTGTTAAGCCAGTAATAGCAAACCCAAGGCACAGGGGCAAAAGTATTTACAAAGTGATTCTATTCAGGTCAGCCTGGGCTACGCTGAGACACTGCTTCAAAAGTGAATTTTAAATTAAATAATAAAGCAAAATGAAATGAAGTGAATTACACTGTGGGAGCTGTGGAAATGGCTCAGTAAGAGCCCTTGTTGGGCAAGCATGAGGACCTGAGTTGGATCTACAGCACCTATGAAAAAAGCTGAGCAGTAAAACAACAACAAAAATGCCAGGCATGGTGCTTCATGCCTTTAATCCCAGCACTCGGGAGGCAGAGGTAGGAGGGTTGCTGAGAGTTAGAGGCTAACCTGAAACTGCATAGTGAATTCCAGGTCAGCCTGGGCTAGAGCAAGACCCTAGTTCAAAAAAAAAAAATAAAAATAAAAATAAAGAGCTGGGCATGACCACATATTCATGTAAACCTAGGACAGAGAGGAGTATAGATGAGAGTCGAAAAAGTTCACTGACTATGGATCCTCCAACCCTACCAACAAGCCGCAGGCCGATAGCTGATATCTGGGCAAGAGATGAGCCACACCAGATCTTCCATGAAGGATCCATATGGAACCCCACAGAGAGTGGTGGAATAAGCAAGAGACCCAAAACCACAGTCAATCAGTCAACACAGTTAAACCAGACAGACACCAACAATTTCAACACAACCTAAAGCAGAAGTACAGAGGCCCCTAAGACCTCAACAATAAAGGAGCCTTAATACTCACCCACCATGACTCAGGGAACTGAGCGGAAGAGGGGGCAGAAAGATTGTAAGAGCCATGGTGGGAGAGAATGTCCAGAGACATGGTCCCCTCAGTAACAACATACAAAGGGGGGTGGAACTGGTTGACTCCTAGGCTATCCATACCCCCAACCCATGGACTGATCCAGTTTGCCCACGGAGGAGGATATCCAGCTGATTGGGGACAGGGAAGAGGGAAATTGGGGAAATGGGGATATCAACTTATTATTTGCTCATTCAATATATCTAATTATGGATAATAAAGAAAAAAAAGAAAAAGTTCACTGGTCAGCCATTAAAAAGGGGGAGGGGAGAAAGATCAGGGAAGCCCAGGTTCAGTGGAGACTCAGTCTCAATAGAAATTAGATGGAAAAGGTTGAATAAGATATCTAATATCCTGCTCTGCCATCCGTAGGTAACATGCATGTACAAGTACCATACACACTTCACAACCAAAAATATAGGCTGGAGAGATGGTGCTTGTATGCAAAGCCTAACAACCTGGGTTTGATTCCCCAGTACCCAGGTAAAAGTCAGATGCACAAAGTGACGCATGCATCTGGAGTTCATTTACAGTGACTAGAAGCCCTGGCACCGCCATTCTCTGTCTTCTGTCTCTCTCTGCTTCGGAATAAATTTTTAAAAAATTTTTAATAGAAAAAAATGAACTCAACAGTAAAGCAGGCTTAAAACTCACCCATCATGACTCAGGGAACTTTGTGGGACAGGAGGCAGAAAGATTGTCAGAGCCGTAGTGGGAGAGAATATCCAAAGACATTGCCCCTCCCAACAACAACACAAAAAAAAAATTGGCTACCATTTGTATGCTTCATAATCCCATATCCCATGGACTGTTCTAGCAATCCCAAGGAGAAGGGCCCTCAGTGAGTTGGGGGCAAGGAGGGAAATGGAGGTACCAATATAAGACTTGCTCATACAGTGTTTCTAATTATTAACAAAAATCTTTTTAAAAAATAGGAAAAAATTAATGCACTATGTGGACAAAAAGCAGGCAGATGTCAGGGACATAGCTCAATGCGTAAAGTGCTTGACATGCAAGCATGAGATACTGTTTCCATCCCAAGCACCCACAGAAAAGCTGAGCATGGTGGCTTGCACCGTTCATGGCGACACCAGGGAGAGAACGTGGGATCTGAGGCGCTCTTGACTAGCTCGGCTTGCTGTTAGGGAGCTCTGGATTCAGTGAGAGACCCTGTCTCAAAAGATAAGGTGGAGAACAACTGAGGAGAGTTCTGAGTCAATCTCTGGCCTCCATGTGCACGCACACACAAGTGCTTATGCACCCCACACACACCCAAATGCAGACTCATGCACTCTGCACACAAATACACACACAAAAATAAAATGGTCAGTGGGCAAATTCTCAGAGAGAAATAAATGTGCAGGAGAGGGAATGGGAGTCCTTTTATAACAGTGAATCGTCTTTACCTGGCCTTATCTCGAGAGCCATTAGTGAGAGGTGTTTGAACAGTTCAAGTGGCCAGCTTGCTATTTTATTAGGTAGAACAAATTAGATAAAAACCATTTCTCTTTCCTGAGACTGGCCATTTGTGGTGAGGCAGCAGAGGTCAGTAGGAGTTAGGCTGTAAATGACCTGCATCACAGGTCACTGGCCAGGCTGCAAGCTGTTGAGTTTATTAGAGTGTGGGTTTTGCTTTTTATTTGGGGCATTTTTTTTCTAAATCCCCCCCCCCACCAATGCCACCACACACACATACATACACACATATCAGCAAGGTCAAATCACTGACAAGAGACAAAGACCTATTTCTTTATTTCAGAACTAGTTTCTTCTGAAACTGCTTCAGAGCTGTGAAGAGGTGTCCCAGAGCTTCATGAAAGGATTGACCATTACTGCAGGAAGTTGAAGGACAAATTGTGACATCACTTGGAGATGAAGTCCTCAGTGGTGGGAGACAGGTATCAATGTGGATGGTAATAGTTGATATCCCAGAGATAATACTATCAGGAGTTTAATAGTCTGTAATCTGGAAGATGCCTTTCACATCAGAAGGTTAAATGATCAGGAACCAAAGATACAAGAGTTGAAACAAAAAAATAAATTAATTAATTAAAATTAAAAAAAGGAGAAACAAATTAACATCTGACTTGGGAGACAGCTCAGTGGATAAGAACGCTTGCTGAGGAAGCATGAGGACCCACCATCTACACTAAAAGCAGCTCACACTCCTACAACCCAGCACTGATGGGGGGGACGGGCTGGTCAGCCTTTCTACCTAAAAATGGTCTCCAGGCTCAGTAGGAGACTTTCAAATTTCTTTTCAATTTGTATTGCTTTTAATTACTAAAGCAGTTAATTACAAAGTAAAATGATGAGTCAGAAATTGATCCCAGTGAGGGATAAGCTGCAGTCAATGTCTCTGGAGATTCTCCCCTACCATGACTCATACACTCTTTCCACCCCCTCTTCTGCTCAGTTCCCTGAGTCATGGTGGGGGAGATTTAAGACTGCATTATTGTTGAGATTCTTGGAGCAAACGGGAACCTGAGAGTGAGCTTACTGCCCCCCTACTTGTATTCATTGTTATATTCTGCAGACGTTTGTTTGCCATTACAGGCCACAGATGGCCAGTCACATAGCATGAGGTGAGAAACTACCAGAGCTTTGAAGTTCAGTGAGACAAAGAAGTATGTGCTTTAACTGTGATAAGGAAGTTAGGAAAAAGATGAGGCCGGAGAATACCTGGGGAGGGTTATCTATCTGAACTTCTCCGGAACCATTGTAAATGTTGCCAGGTGCCAGCATCCGCTTGCTTGTGCTTGTTAATTTACATGTCTAATATAAAACCCCTTTATCAACTGAGGTGGGGGACCAATGCTTTTCTAGGCTTGGACCGCCTGGGAGTAAAAGTAAACTCTACTTTCCTCTTTATGGCCTCTGTTCTTCTGCTTCAGGTCGTGGTAAAAATCGTTGGTGTCTGTCACACTGACTTATCTTCGCTGACTGATTAGCTATGCTGATATATCTCTTGCTATCCTGTCACTCTCTCCAGATTTTCATTCGTGGTCTACACATTAAGCCTGGGGTGGTTGGTCTGTTGCCAGGATGTCAACCCTCCACCTGTAGCTCCTTGGTGGAGTTGGAATGACCTCGGCTCTCTCACTGCCTTCTGAAAAATACAAACAAGATCTCCATCAGAGAGTGAGGTCAATATGGGTTAAATGAGACACTTTTCTAATTTAGCAAGATTCTATTGGGATTAGCCTCACTGTAGTTCTCCAGTAATGGGAGTTTCCCCTTGGGGGCCCAAGTTTTTGGTTCCCATAGGATTTTGCCCTGAGTCCCAATTCCATTTAAGGGCTCCTTAACACTGAATGGACTTCTTAGCCAATCTGAAATCTGTTCACTATCCCCCCCCCAAGTTATGGTGTCTCTATTGTCCAAGTGATCACTTCTTGGCTCCCTGATCTCTTCCAGGAGGCAGTGTGTTCAGCCTTTTCATGGCAACAGTCTGCATTTTATATCAGTGGTATCTGCTTTCTCCAAATATTATTGACCATTTTCCCCTGTAGCTTATGTAGTACTTTCCAGCACTGCATATGCTAGCATCTGAGCACTGGTTATCATTCTGGATCTTGAAGGGTCTCTCGGTGTTGTACGATGACTTTTTGTGGTTTCTTCAGCAATAGGCTTTGGGTATTCAAGAGCTTTGACAGAAATCTGTCTTATTTTAGGGACTTTGTGGGTCTCTTTGATCAACAACTCAGTGTAGGAAGGAACCAATGACTGGGCCAGGAAGTTCCAGGACTGATCCAGACGATACCCCCTTCTTGCTCGAGAGCTTACTATTTGGAAATAAGGACTTTATGATTACAATTCATTATTGGTTCAGCTTATTATATAAGTCGGTCCCCCCATTCCTTCAACCCCTTTTATAGTCTGGTTAGGAACTGCATATGAGGGGGAATATGTGGCGTTTGATTTTCTGTTCTTGTGTGAGTTCACTAAGTAAGATCTGCTCCAAATCTGTCCACTTTTCTTTAAATTTCATTATGTCGTTTTTTTCTATCTGCTGAGTAAAATTCCATTTTGTAAATAAATATATGAATGCTTTTTTATCCATTCATCCGGGGATGGGCATTTGTGTTGATAATAATTCTTGGCTAGAATTATTAATTGGGCTGCAATAAACATGGTTGAGCAAATGTCTCTACACTGGGGTGTGACCTCTCAAGGGTAGATGCGTAATAGAGGGATAGCTGGGTTCATTGGTAGCTGTATGTCCAATCTGTTCAGGAGCCTCCACGCTGCTTTCCATAGTGGTTGAATGAGTTTGCATTGCCACCACAGTGAATGAGGTTTCATTTTCCCTGCATCCTCACCAGCAATTATTGTTGTTGGCTTTTTGATAATTGCAATTCTGAATTTAGTAAGGTAGAATCTCACTGCAGTTTTGATGTGCATTTCCCTGATGATGAAGGATGAGGAGTACTTTCTTAAGTGAGAATTGGCCATTTGTGTTCCTCCTCTGTGAATTCTCTGTTGAGATCAATGCCCCATTTTTGTGAGAGAGCTGTTTGATTTATTTTTTTTTAGTTCTCTGTAAATTCTAGAAATTAGACCCTGTCTGTATTATAGCTGGCAAAAATCATCTCCCAGTTGATTGTCTATTGGCTCTGAGAATGGTATGTTTGTCTCTACAGAAGCTTTTGAGCTTGATGAGGTCCCATTGGTTAAGTGATTGTTGCAGCTCCTGGGCTACTGGAGGTTTTCTCAGGAAGTTTTTCCCCACATCTATTTTTTCTCTAGGGTTTTCAGGGTTTCAGGTGTGAGATTTCTGTCTTTAGAATTGAGGTGTGTTTCTTGAAGGCAGCAGATGGAAGGGTCCATTTTTCTGATCCACCCTGCTAATCTGTGCCTTTTTATAGGGGAGTTAAGTCCATTTACATTCAGAGTTATAACTGTGAGGTTTGCCTCAAGCCCTGCCAAGTTGGAGGGTTATGAGGGTTGATGCCTCACGTGTTATTGGCCCAAGAATTATGATTACCATGCTTGTTCTCCATGAGATTCCTGAGGTAGGTTGCTTGTCTCTTCTGTGTGGGATATCTCCCTTAGTATTCTCTGTAAATTTGGCTTTGCTTTCATATAATCATAGAGCTGGCTTTTCTCATGAAACACTTTCAATTCTCCATCTATTATGAGGGAAAGCTTTGCTGGGTACAGTAGTCTAGGTTGGAATCCATAGTTTTTTATGCCTAAAAGAGCATTGTTACATGCCCTTCTGCCCTTCATGGTTTCTACTGAGAAGTCTGATGTAAGTCTGATGGGTTTGCCTTTATAAGTGATGCGTTGTTCTCTCTTGTTGCCTTGAATACTCTCTCCTTACTTTCTATGTTAAGCATTTTAACCAAGATATATCTTGGAGAGTTCCTTCTTTGGTCTTGTCTGTCTGGAGTTCTGTGGGCTTCTTGTATGTGGACCAGTCCTTCTCTTGTAAGGTAAGGAAATTTTTCTTGTATAATTTTGTTGAAAATATTTTCTATGCCTTTGGCCTGGGTTTCTTCTCCCTCTGGAATGGCCATTATCCTGAGATTTGGTCTCTTATGGTGTCCCACAGATTCCTCATATTTTGCTCATGATTTTTTGAATTTTTTGAAGCCTTTGGAGTCCCTAGCATTTTCTTCTGTCTTGTCTTCAAGGTCATCAACTCCAGGTTATCAACTCTGGGGCTGAGGGATTCAAAAGAGACTTTTAAAACCTCTGTTTAATTTTTGGTTTCTGTTATATTTTTGATCATGTTCTCCATTTTTATGGCAAGGTCCAATTTCCAATCTACTTTTGTTTTTGCTAATGACTTCTGGAAGTTTTTCTTAAGTTTGGTTAAGTCCTCATCAAACTTAATCAGCTGTCTAGCTCCTTCTGTAGTTGGTTCACCTTTAATTCACTTACTGTGTTTTTAACATCAGTCAAGTTTTTCTCCATTAGGTTCAGTCTTAAGTCTATGCTAGCATTGTTGAGTTTCATTTCATTTACATCCTTTTTGACACCTTCTATTTCAGCCATCATCCTGGTCATGATCTCATTGAAGTTATGACCAGGAGTTAATTTATTCTCATTTGGGGATTGTGGTTTTATCTCTCCTGTGATCTCATTGGCCTCTGTCATTGTGGGACTAGGTGTCCTAGGTTGGGGAGTCTCAGCCTGTCTTGCTGTGTTTTTTTTTTTTTTTTTACATTGGTTTCTGCCCATTTCTTGAAAAGGGTCTGGTTTTCTTGTTTTGGGGCCACTATCAGATTTCAATGGCTATGCTGGGCTTGCTCTGTTCTATGTACTATTTGGGTTTGGGTTAGTGTTGTAACCACAGATGCATTAGTTGCAGAGGTTGCCAGCTGTTCTGGATTAGTATATGGTATACAATATAGTATGGGGGTCTGAGACCTTCTCTGGATGTAGAAACGATTGTGTGTTTCTACTAGGGTTCAAAGGTATTCAGAGCAGGTCTACTTGCTCCTCTCCCCCTCCTTACCCCAGCAGGGTGGGTTTTGAGATCTCCTTTTACCCCTCTGGCAAGTGCCTGAAAGGGAGCTTTTGTTCTCAAGCTGGAATTGGGGCTGAGACCCTTTGGGAGTGCCATTTGGCATTTTCTGTCTGGAACAATGTTATACACTAGGTTTAAATATCTCTTCTGTCTGAAGTGTTCTGTCCCCAGGCAGGTTCTGATTCACCAGACTAGAAAGTCCTGCTCCTGAATGCTTAGACTGAGCTGCTGCATTGGCCTCCTCCCCCCAGGGGAACTGCAGGTGCTGTTCACATTTTTGTTCCCTAGAGTTCTAGGCCTTAATACACCTTTCACTCTTTTCGGTCTTTACAAGGTTGGAACTCCCTGAACCTGAATGCTCCTGCTGTGTGCCGCTATGCAGGCCTCTTCCCCACCAGGGAAAATGCAGATGCTGTGCCCATTTGTATTCCCTGGAGCTCCCAGCACAGACAGACCAGTGCTACTCTCCAGCCTGTAGCTCACTGGGCTGGGTTCCACCCTTCCTCTTTAGGGAGCAGATGCAGAGCCCACAGGGAGCACCTTCCTCCCACAGTCTATTGACTAGTTTCCTTCCTCTCACATGAACAGCACTTCTCACTGGCTTTCTTAGTAATGTACAGACCAGATTGGAGGTAGCTGAGTCACACCTGCATTCTCTTCCTTTCCCTGTAGCTCAGTGGTCTGGGGAGAGGCCTTCACTATCTACCTCTATGTCTCTGTGTAGGCCAGAACTGTCCGTGGTGAGACTTCCTGGTCTGGGCCAGGGTACAAATGCTGCAGCAGCTGGCAGGAAACCTATAGGATGAGGAAGGATGGAGGAGCACTGGGGTCTGTGGGAGGCAGAAATCAGGGAGTGTAGGGGTCTGTGGGAAGGAGGAAAGCAGGAGTGCAGGGGTCTGTCACAGCTGGATGGAATCCTGGGGAGAAAGCTTTGGGGCTGTTGAGATGGATCCAAAGACGGGGAGGGGGTGACGAATAGAGGAGAGAGCCAGGTCCAGGAGTTTGTGCTAGAGGAGAGCCTGCCAGTTCCGCTAGGAGTAGTCTGTCAGGGCAGAAGGGTGGATGACTGGGTAGTGAGCCGAGGGAGAGAGAAGCACAGAGTCCCCTGACTAATACAGAAGTTGGTATCAGGAGTGGTTCTAGAGAAACAGAATTGTAAGAATGGCTTTTTCTAGTGCCCTTGGGGCTATCTGGAGTCAGCGCTTCAATTTCAGTGCTACTAAAGGCCCTAAAGGCAATGAGGAGAGCACTGTTGTTGGTAATAAGAAGGCTGATAATCCATGGTGTGAATTATTTAACTTGATCTGTAAGTAGATGTTTTTAGTGATCCTGAGTCACCTCTTACAAGGAGCAAGGAATTTAGTGACTCGATATTTAAAACCTTTGAATATTTGTGGAAAGTAAGACGAATAATGACACTGGTTGGCTTCTTCTAGCATCTCTGGAAAAACTAGTAAGGGACAAACAGAAGCTTAGAAAGAAAAATTCCCAGCTTAACAACAAAATACATGATATGAAGGCTTCTAAGATTGCCCTGGAGGGCAGTCTAATCTCTAACAGCAATAAGGTTCAAACTGCAAAAAAACAAACTCAAGCTCTCATTGTGCGATTGGCTAACTTGCAATGCAAGTTCAAGTCCCAGTCTCACAGGGTGTCAGAAGTTAAAGTGACAGCACTTATTGGAAAGGAGTGGGATCCTGAAGCTTGGGATGGTGATGTGTGGGAATACCCTGAAGAATCTGGGGACACTGAACTCTCAGACTCTGATGAAGTTATTCTGCCTGAGGAAGCAGACTCCCCTCCCCTAGCAGCAGTTGCATCCCCACCCCCACCCCCAGAAGCCTAACCCTCTTCCTCCTTGCCTGGGAGAATGAATCCTGAAGGTGCTGAATGTAACCTTATCCCTCAGTCCCCACCCATCTTCACCTCTAGGCCTATAACCAGAAGGAAGGCAAAGCAGGCCCCTAAAGGTGAAATAGAATGTGTGACTGTAGAGGAGGTGAAATACACCCCTAAAGAACTTCAAGAGTTTTCTAACTGTATAAGCAGAAGCACGGAGAATATGTGTGGGAGTGGATTCTGAGGGTATGGGATAATGGAGGAAGGAATATTAGATTGGATCAGGCTGAATTTATCGGAATGGGCCCGTTGACCAATTATTACAGATTTAATACTGCAGTTCATGAAGTTAGAAGTGGTTCCAAAAGTTTGATGGGTTGGCTGAAATATGGATCCAAAGATGGCCCGCTGTGAATGAGCTCCACCTGCCTGATATTCCTTGGTTTAATGTTGGTAAAGGGATTATAAGGCTTAGAGAACTAGGAATGCTGGAGTGGATTTCATCTTCACCCCGACTACTGGAGCATCCCGAAGATGTGCCTTTCACTAACAGTATAAGAAACATATTTGTGAGGACTGCTCCAGCACACTTAAAGTGCCCAGCATTTGCTATTATATGTAAAGAGAACATCACATTGTGAGCTGCAGTTGCTGCGTTAGGTCAATTAGATGCAATGGGTTTTATTGGATCTCGGAATAACAGGGGCCACGTGGCAGCACTGCATCGCCAAAGGCGAGGTGAGCATGTTTACCATAATAGACAGCATAGGCAGAACAATGTTCATGGTGGTATGACTCGTATAACCCTTTGGTACTGGCTGATTAATCATGGTGTTCCCAGAAGTGAAATAGACAAGAAGCCTACTCAGTTCTCGCTTGATCTCTATAAGCAGAAAAATTCCAGGACAAAGGAATGAAAGGCTATTGTGAATTATAACAACAGAGAATCAAGGCCTCTTAACCAATTTCCAGACTTGAGCCACTTTACAGAATGAATGAAGGGGTGTGGCCAGGTCCTCTTGAGGAAGGACCCTCCTATAACTCCTAAATGTTTCAATGTTAAGCTTAGTCCTGTCCTTCCTCAGAGGGACCTACGGCCTTTTGCTAGGGTAACAGTTCATTGGAAAAAAGGAAATAATCAGACCTTTCGGGGCCTATTAGACACTGGCACTGAATTGACATTGATTTCAGGGGACCCCAAACAGCATCATACCTGTTAAAGTAGGTGCTTATGGAGGTCAGGTGATTAATGGAGTTTTCGCAAATGTTCAATTGACAGTGGGTCCAGTAGGCCCCCGAACTCATCCTGTGGTTATTTCCCCAGTCCCAGAATGCATAATTGGGATAGATATACTTAGGAGTTGGCAGAACCCCCACATCAGCTCCCTGATTTGTGGAGTGAGAGCTATTATGGTTGTAAAGGCAAAATGGAAGCCATTGGAGCTCCCTTGCAGGGAAAATAGTGAACCAAAAGCAATATCATATTCCTGGAGGAATCACAGAGATTAATGCCACTATTAAGGACTTGAAGGATGCAGGAGTGTTGGTTCCCATCATGTCTCCCTTTAACTCTCCTATTTGGCCTGTTCAGAAGACAGACAGATCTTGGAGAATGACAGTTGATTATAGGAAACTTAAGTGACTCCAATTGCAGCTGCTGTTCCAGATGTGGTATCTTTACTTGAGCAGATTAACACATCTCCTGGTACCTGGTATGCAGCTATTGATCTTGCGAATGCTTTCTTCC
Organism: Zapus hudsonius; assembly: GCA_004024765.1. Classification (NCBI taxonomy): domain Eukaryota; kingdom Metazoa; phylum Chordata; class Mammalia; order Rodentia; family Dipodidae; genus Zapus; species Zapus hudsonius. Next base: position 20,065 of record PVHP010015358.1, read on the forward strand.
CCATACCAGTCCATAAGGACCACCAGAAGCAATTTGCTTTCAGCTGGCAAGGTCAGCAGTACACTTTTACTGTTTTACCTCAAGGTTATATTAATTCTCCAGCCCTGTGTCACAGCTTAATTCGCAGGGATCTTGATCTCTTGTCTCTCCCACAAGGTGTCATGTTGGTTCATTATATTGATGATATTATGCTGGCTGGATATTTTGGTTCCAATAAACAGGAGATGGCAACCACTCTGGAGTTGCTGGTACAGCATATGCAAATGAGGGGATGGGAAATAAATCCATCCAAAATTTAGGAACCTTCCACCTCAGTGAAATTTCTAGGTGTTCAGTGGTGTGGGGCATGCAGGGATATTCCTTCTAAGGTGAAGGATAAGTTGTTGTACCTGGCCCCTCCTGCTACTAAGAAAGAAGCACTACATAGTCTAGTAGGCCTATTTGGATTTCGGAGGCAGCACATTCCTCACTTGGGTGTGTTACTTTGTCCCATATACCAAGTGACTCAGAAGGCTGCTAGTTTTCAATGGGGCCCAGAACAAGAGAAGGCTCTACAGCAGATCCAGACTGCTGTGCAGGCTGCCATGCCACTTGGGCCATACGATCCAGCAGATCCAATGGTACTTGAGGTGTCGGTGGCTGATAGGGATGCAGTCTGGAGTCTTTGGCAGGCCCCCATATGTGAATCACAGAGGAGGCCTTTGGGATTTTGGAGTAAGGCCCTTCCATTTTCTGCAGACAATTATTCCCCCTTTAAGAGACAGCTCTTGGCTTGCTATTGGGCCTTAGTGGAAACTGAACGCTTGACAATGGGCCATCAGGTTACAATGCGACCTGAGCTGCCCATTATGAACTGGGTGTTGTCTGACCCACCAGGCCATAAAATTGGCCGTGCACAGCAGCAGTCAATCATCAAGTGGAAGTGGTATATTCGTGATCGGGCCCAAGCAGGCCCTGAAGGCACAAGGAAGTTGCATGAGGAAGTTGCCCAAATGCCTATGGTTGCTACTCCTGTTATGATGCCTTCTGTCCCCAAGCATGAGCCTATGGCATCATGGGGTGTGCCCTATGATCAACTGACTGAGGAGGAGAGGACTAAGGCAGGGTTCACAGATGGCTCAGCACATTATGCAGGCACCTCCCAGAAGTGGACAGCCGTAGCATTACAGCCCGTTTCTGGGACAACCCTGAAAGACTGTGGTGAAGGGAAGTCTTCACAATGGGCAGAACTTTGGGCAGTGCACATGGTTGTGCATTTTGCTTGGAAGGAAAAATGGCCAGATGTGAGATTGTACACTGATTCATGGGCTGTAGCCAATGGTTTGGCTGGATGGTCTGGGACTTCGAAAGAGTACAATTGGAAAATTGGAGAGGAAGACATTTGGGGCAGAACTATGTGGATAGACCTCTCTGAGTGGGCAAAAGACATAAGGATACTTGTGTCCCATGTTAATGCTCATCAGAAGATGATGTCATTGGAGGATGACTTTAATAATCAAGTTGATAAGCTAACCCATTCTGTGGATAGTGGACAACCTCTCTCCTCAGCCACCCCTGTCATTGCCCAATGGGCCCATGAACAAAGTGGCCATGATGGCAGGGATGCAGATTATGCATGGGCCCAACAACATGGACTTCCACTAACGAAGGCTGACCTGGCTACGGCTGCTGCTGAATGCCTGATCTGCCAGCAGCAGAGACCAACACTAAGCCCCTGGTATGGTAACATTCCTCGAGGGGATCAGCCAGCGATTTGGTGGCAGCTTGACTACATTGGACCACTTCCATCATGGAAAGGGCAGCATTTTGTCCTTACTGGAATAGACACTTATTCTGGATATGGATTTGCTTTTCCTGCATGGAGTGTTTCAGCAAAAACTACCATCCATGGGCTCACAGAATGCCTTATCCACCGTCATGGTATTCCACACACAGCATTGCCTCACACCAAGGAACTCACTTCACAGCCAAGGAAGTGCAGCAGTGGGCTCATGCTCATGGAATTCACTGGTCTTTCCATGTGCCCCACCACCCTGAAGCATCTGGCTTGATAAAACGATGGAATGGTCTTTTAAAGAGTTACGGTGCCAACTGGGGGCACTAGCCTGGAGGGATGGGGCAGAGTTCTCCAGCAGGCTGTGTATGCTCTGAACCAGCATCCTATATATGGTTCTGTTTCTCCTATATATATAGCCCGGATCCACTGGTCCAGAAATCAAGGGGTGGAAATGGTAATGGTACCACTTACCATCACCCCAAGTGACCCATTAGCCAAATTTTTGCTTCCTGTTCCTGCAACATTACACTCCGCTGGCCTAGAAGTCTTGGCTCCAGAAGGGGGAATGCTTTTGCCAGGATGCACAGAGAACATTCCATTGAACTGGAAGCTAAGACTCCCCCCTGGCCACTTTGGGCTCCTGATGCCCTCCAGTCAATCGGCCAAGAAAGGAGCTACAGTGTTAGCAGGAATGATTGATCCAGACTACCAGGGAGAAATTGGACAGCTCCTCCACAATGGAGGCAAGGAAGAATATGTTTGGAGTGCAGGAGACTATCAGGTGCCTCTTGGTGTTACCATGCCCTGTTAACAAAGTCAATGGAAACTATGATAACCCAATCAAGGCAGTGTGATAAACAGCCCAGATTCATGAGGAATTAAAGTATGGGTCACCCCTCCAGGTAAAGAACCTGCTGAGGTGTTTGCTGAAGGTGGAAGAAATACAGAATGGGTAGTAGAAGAAGGTAGTTACAAATTTACAAATACCAACTAAGGCCACGTGACCAGTTACAAAAAAACGAGGGCTGTAACTGCCATGAGTATTTTTTGTTTTGTTTTGTATTACTTGCTAAGAATGTTTGCCCATATGTATACCAATACCTTTGTTTTTCCTCTATTATGTAATTAATATTGAGATTATATCAGTAATCATTGTTGAATTTATATTATTAGATATTAGACGAAGCATTCCTCAAGAGACCTGCCTTACATTGGAGAAGATTATGCATTTCTGGTTTACATGGGATAGTTATATCATGTAGGCGGAATCATGAGATTACTGTCTTCATTTGAAAATTAAAATGTAAGGAGATATGATTTAATGTCATGTTGACAATGGGTGGGCTTGTGATGGTTAAGTTTATTTGTCAACTTGACCAATGTAATAATCCATAATAATCTTGGGCAGGTCTCTGAGTTTGCTGCAGGAAGGATTGACAAAATCCATTTGGGATTTTGTAGAAGACTTGTGATGGTTAAATTTGTCAACTTGTTCTAATCCATAGTAATCTTGGGTGAGTCTGAGTTTTGCGTGCAGGAAGGATTGACAAAATCCTTTTGGGATTTTGAAGAAGGGAGGAGTTCCCTTCTCCAGAGTGAGCCCTTTCCCCCAGTGGCTGGGTCTTCCAAAAGGAGACTAATATAAGGAAGCTTAAGGGAAAGGAGACACTCTTCCTTCCTCCCCCCCCCCTTTCTGGTGCTTTTTCTTGACTTGCATTCACATCCTGCTCTCCTACCCTTCCTGAACATTGGAACCCAGTTTCCTCGGCCTCACATCGTGGTCTAAAGAGCAGCCACTCCCCAGGGAGTCATCAGGCCTTCTGGGCTGGATTGGGACTGCTGAGACATCCATCCACGTGGACTGAACAGCTACTGTTTCCTTCACCTGTGGGCCTGCATTCTGCTATTGTTGGACTGTCAGCCAACACTCCCCAGGGAGCATCAGGCCTTCTGGGCTGGATTGGGACTGCTGAGACATCCATCCATGTGGACTGAGCAGTTACTGGTTTCTTCACCTGTGGGTCTACAGACTGCTATTTTTGGACTGTCGTAAGCTATCCCAATAAATTCCCTTTTATTATAATCCATTCTATCAACTCTGTTTCCTCTAGAGAACCCTGACTAATACAATGATATATTAATATCTGTTGTAAATCACCCTATGGGTATCGCTGCCATTAGGGAATGGACGGAGTCAGTACCATAATCTTCCTGCCTTGGCCTCTGAGAGAGATGGCTGGTTTTAAAGATGCATGCCACCATACCCAACTTCAAAGTATTCTTAATACCCCAGCACAGGGTAAATTCTAAAGCTGTCTTTTCAAATCCTTGCCCCTGGGGTAATCAAACACTAACCCTGGGCACTGCTCAGAAGAGGCTTTGAGGTCATGACGATTGAAAAAAAAATTTTTTTTAAAGAACGACGTCTCCCTGTTATCCAAGCGAGTCCTTGCTCTGCCAACCATCCTTCCCTGGCTCCCCAGGCGCGCTCCTGCTCTCCTGGCTTCGCCAGCACCTACCTGCCCACTGCATACGCGCTGGCAGATTCCTCCCTGCTGCCCCTCCCCTGGATGAACCGGGTCCCCATCCAACACCAGTGAATCAGATCTGGACAGACTCGGGGACCCGCTGTTGGAAGAGTTGCTGGAACCAGATCGATCCAGTCTTGGGACAGAAGGGAAACTACCACCAAAGCGGACAGAGAAAAACAACTCACGGGTCCGCCTAATCTGGACATCGGGTCTGGGACACACATCATCCCGGATCCGGAGGCGGGCCAGTGACGTCAGGTTTAAAGTCCGGTGTGCACACCCCCTGGCCGCGCGCGCTGAGTCGTGCGCTGAGCCTCAAGGAGGGAGCGCACCCAGTGCTGCCGCGGATCCCGGCGGCGATCGGAGGAGAGGAACCAGACGTCCCCACCGTCCTGACAGCGCACGTGGCTCCTGCCCATCCTCTGTCGGAGGGCGACATGGCGGGGGCCGCCTCCAGCAGCAGCAAGCCCCTTCTTTGCGCCCTGGCCCCGCTTCTCCTGGGCTGTCTGTGCGCGCGGCCCGCCGGTGAGTTCCCGGCATCGAAGGGGGGTGGGCAGGGGACGGGTGGAGCCAGGGATCGGGACGGGAGTCCTCCTGAGAAGACTGTTCCTCGCCTCCCTCTTCGGCCCATAGAGACTCCGTAGGCTTCTCCCATGCAGTTCTGGTCCAGCTACTGATTCCTGCCCTACAAACCTGCAAACCTCACTTCGCAACCCCCACCCCATTAACATTCCTTAACCACCCATCACACATCTTTCCCGGTATTAAATACTCAATTTCTGCCTGTGTGTGGTATCATCAAAAAGCGACGCAAATGAATGGGAACAGATTCCACCACGTGGACCCTGCTGCTCAGATTCTGACTCCTCCCCCTGAAACTATCCTGCCAGGAGATCTCCTAGCCAGTATTCACTGGGATCTCATTTCAGAAATAGCATTCCAGACACTGGAAAAAAAAAGAAAAAGAAAAAGAAATACCATTCCATAGCATCAACCCCACTCCTGATCAGTCCTCATCACTGAGCTGTTCACGATGTTAGTGCCTTGGTCATTCATTGTTTAACGTTTTATTGACAACTTCCATGAATATACACAATATACCATGATCATAGTCCCCTCCCAATATTCCCCTTTTTTTCCCACTCTCAAATACCCCCTCCACTGAATCCGTCCTCTTGCTGACTGTTCTTTTATCTTGATGATATTTCTCCCTCCTATTATGCAGGTCTTATGGGCCACTTTGAGGCCACAGCCACTTTGTACTTGGAAGACAGTACTGTATGTAAGCAGTCAGTCCTCCCCTTCCTTTGCCCCTTACATTCTTTCTGCCACCTCTTCTGCCGTGGTCTCTGAGCCTTGGAGAGTGATGGAGATGACTTAATTAGTGCTGAACACCACTGTCTCTTCTCAACACTGGCTATTTTGAAGTCACCCTAGTGGTCACGACCATCTGAAAAGAGAACCTTTTCTAACCAGAAGTGAGAGGAGCATTAATATATGGGCATAAACATAAGTGTCCCCATTCTTTTTTTTTGTTTATCTTTATTGCCCAAAATTATATACATTGATTGAGTAAATATTGTGCTTATATTCCCATTTCCCTCCCCCCAATCCCCTGGGTATCCTCCTCAGTGGGCACACTGGAACAATCCATGTGGCAATGGCTTATGTTAGCACAGGAAGCAACAAGGCTGCCCCCCTTATGAATTGTAGCTGAGGGGTAATGTCTCTGAGTCATCTTTCCCACCAAGGCTTTTACAATCTTTCCACCCCCTCTTCTCCTCAGTTCCCTGAATCATGGAGGGTGAGTTTTAAGTCTGTTTCATTGTTGTTGTTGTGACCTTAAGAGTCTCTGTGCTTCTTGTTGTGTTGGAAGTCGTTGGTGTCTGTCTCATTGACTTATCCTGGGATGACTGATTGGCTGTGGTTATAGGTCTCTTTCTTGCCCCACCACTTTCTCAAGTGTTTCACTTGGGGCCTACATGATAGGCCTGGTTCCTGTGACTCTTCAGTGAAATGACCAGAGCTCTCTCACTGCCTTCTTTTTTTTTTTAAGTTTTTTTAAAAATATTTTTTATTTTATTCATTTTCAAGGAGAGAGAGAGAGAGAACCAGGGCCACCACCTTGTGGGTCTGGCTTATGTGGGTCCTGGGGAATTGAACCCGGGGCCTTAGGCACTAGAGGCAAGTGCCTTAACCGCTGAGCCATCTCTCCAGCCCTCTCACTGCCTTCTTAAAAATACAAGCAGAATCTCCATCGGAGAGTGAAATCAGTGTAGGTTAAATGAGACACACATTCCTAATTTGGCAAAATTCTATTGAGATTAGCCTCTCTGTAGTTCCTTGGTAATGGGGATTTCTTTTTGGAGCCCCAGTTTTTGGTTCCCATAGGATTTTGCTTGATAAGGTCCCATTGGTTAAGTGATTGCTGTACTTCCTGGGCTACTGAAGATTTGCTCAGGAAGTTTTTCCTTACTCCTATTTCTTGGAGAGTTCCTCCTATCTTCTCTTCCAGGGTTAGAGGTCTTATGTTGCGTTCTCTGATCCATTTGGAGTTGATTTTTGTGCATGGTGAAAGAAATGAGTCTATTTTCATTTTTACAAGTATTTATCCAATTTGCCCAGCACTATTTGTTGAAGATGCTATCTTTATGCCAGCCAACATCATTGGCACCTTTGTCAAAGATCAACTATAGTTATTTGAACTAAGATCAGGGTCTTCAATTCTGTTCCGTTGTTCTTCCTGCCTGTTTTTATGCCAGTACCATGCTGTTTTGGTTACTATGGATTTGTAATATGTCTTTAGATCTGGAATGGTAATATCTTCTGAGGAAGTTTTGTTACTTAAAGTAGATTTGGCTATCCGAGACCTTTTACCCTTCCAAATAAATTTTGAGATTATTCTTTCTATGTCCATGAAGAAAGAAGGTAGGATTTTATTGGCATGGCATTGAATCTATAAATAGCTTTTGGAAGCATTACTATTTTTATTATATTAATTCTCTCTATCCAGGAGCAGGGAATATCTTTCCATCTTAACCCATCCTCCTCTATTTCTTTCTTGAGTGTTTTAATGTTTTCATTATACAAGTCCTTCACATCTTTGGTTAGTGCTATTCCAAGGTATTGAGATCTTTCTTTTGCTGGTTTGCCTTTAATTCCATCACTGATCTACTCAAGTTGATCTGTTTCTCCTGAATTGTATTAAGGCTGATGACAAAGCTTGTAAGCTGGTTCTGTATCTTTTCTACATGATGTTCCATTTTTTGCTTCCATTTCTGTTAACCTCTTCATTGACTCCATGCCTGTATGATCTGGGCTTAGTGACAGCTCATCCTGGGCACATATCTGCCCTCTTTTATAGTTTCACTGCTGATTTCTCCATTGGGGCTTGGGGAGTTTAGTGTGTGGCCCTCTGCTGTTAAGTTTTTTTTGCATTGTGATCTGCCCATTTTTGTTCCACGTGGAGGGGTTGGGGTGTCTTTATGGTGAATTCGCCTCAGCTGTGTGGGCAGGGTGTGTGCTCGGTTTCTCAGAGAAGGTTAAACACTCACTGCATGCTTCCTCTACAGGTGCACACTCTCTTTGCTATGATACCACTCTTCAGAAGTCTGCATACAGACAGTTGTCCTGTGAAATCCAAGGCCATCTGGACAAAATGGCTTTTCTTAACTACAGTAGTAGCAATGGCAAGTTCAGTCCATTGGCTGGTCTGGGAGAGAGGATAAGTGCCACAGAGACCTGGAAAAAGCAGACTGAAAGTTTGAAAGATATGCTAAATATTTTCCAAAAGAAACTGCTTGACATTCAGAAGTATGATACAATTAGAGGTAAGTTTCAACTGACCCTCTGCTGGAGAGGACAGGTTTGGGGACAGGCTAGAGGCATTCATTGGTTTCATGTCAGTTCCACTGAAGAAGTCCAGCAGCAAGACCCAAATGCTCAGGACAAATATAGTCAAGAGATAAGGAGGGGAATGGGAAGGGGGTGGGCAAAGGATTTATCAAAACCAGAGGCTAATCTCTCCAATGGGGGCAGATCCCCTCTCCCTGCAGGCCACGTTGTGCTGTCAGGGGAAAGGTAATGGACACGTCCATGGTTCCTCGAACTTCAACCTCAACAGGAACAAGTTCCATTTTATCCCAGACAACAAAAAGTGGATAGAGGATCATCCTGGGTCCATCTGGATGGAAGAGTGGGAAGAAGACAGTGACGTGATGGAGTTCTTATACAGGACCTTACTAGGGGACTGTAAGACCTGGCTTGAAGAATTCTCAGTGCCTTTGGAAGAAATGCTGGAGGCCACAGGTAAGTGGGAAGAGGGGGCTGAACTGGTATTTCTCTTCAGATGAGATGTCCCTGCTCTTGTGTGGTGGAATATATAAGTAACCCAACCACCAAGAGTTCTTGGATTAATGGTCATTTTTACCATCATTCCCCTTCTCACCTCTACTCCTCTCTCTCTCTCTCTCTCTCTCTCTCTCTCTCTCTCTCTCTCTCTCTCTCTCTCTCTCTCTCTCTGGAGGAGGGGTAATGTGGTGTATGTATCTGCTGGTGATAGCTGTGCAGGGGTATGGTATGGTGTGGTTCCTCATACACTCGCCTATAGTGGGGGTGCTCACCGAAGGTGGCCAAGTCAGACCTTCCATTGTCCCACTTGATGGTTCTTCCACCTGCTCTTATTTTCACCTGGAGTCTCTTTTCTGAATCTGGAGCTTGCCGGGTTCTGAGGAGTCTCATGTCTCTGCTCCCCTGTAGGACTGGGGTTACAGGTACAATGTGGCCACACCCAACTGTGTACATAGGATCTGGAGATTCACACTCTGGGGGTCTCAACCTCCCCAGGCCCTCATGCTTGCAAAAGAAGTGCACTTAACCACTAAGCCATCTCTCTAGGCCCTCGGCTCATCTCTTTTTTTTCATTGCTTATAAACTGAGTCCATTTCCTGTGAACGTCTCAACTGTCCACTGTGAGTGTCGCTCTGTTTCCAGGCCTTTTCTCTCATTCTAGAATCACTGTTCTTTTTCATCTCACCTTTCATTTCTTCTGGAAATCCTGTGACCCTCCCCTACCACTGTCCTCATGGGTCATGAGTTATATTGTCAACAAAGTTGACAGGAGCCAAGATGGTGTCTCTTCACATTTGTGTTTCCATTTTAGCTCCACCGGCCACTGTTCCAGTCTTACCCCAGCCCCAGTCCAAGTCCATGGCCCTCATGCCCAATTTTCTCCTGATAATCCTCACTTGCTCCATTCTGCTTGTCATCTATAGAGAGTTCTTCAGAATGGCAGGTACAGTGGGCAGAATTGGGGCATGTGGGTGAGAAGTAGCAATGTAAATGTGTTGTCCTGAAGTCCTCTTCTTGTCCTGTGACTGAACTGTCTTCTCTGGAAATGAGACAATAGAATCACACACCATGTTGCCCGATAGCAATAGTGTGGTCAAGCTCTGCTTGATGTAAGAGAAACCTTCTTTGTCACAGACCTGTGAGAAAGGTGTGTGACCCACAGCAAAGTGCCTGATGCAGATCAGGTTCCCAGTGATGCATGATGGGAGGCAGCAGGAACACACAAAAGGAAAATGTACCAGTTTACATAGTGACAGTGCAGTCACTCCACTTATGTGTAAAGGGATGGGGATTCCATCCCACAGCCAAAGATGAGAGAAGCCTGTGTCTCGTCGCAGGGAGAGGGACTGGGAAGTCCTTTTCTTACCAGCTCAGAAGGATGGAGTTCAAACCTACATCCTCAAGGCACATGGCTTTGATCATAGCGGTTGATGTACACAGCTAAAAGTAGATTCTTGCTTGAAGGAGACCAGCTCTCTAGGGAACCTAGGAAATCTAGCCTCATCCCTGAGGCAATTCCCAGGGCCTCCTGAAGACCTGGTCCTGAGCTGTCCTCATAGCCCCTGCCTGAAGCAGTATTGTCTCTGCAGGCAGGTGGGCATGGGCCACTGTTGCTCCTCGCTGAGCTATCCAACAATGGATGGGTGAGGATAGGGACAGTCATACCCAGAGCTAGGCATGCCACTTCCAAGGTGAGGTGAGGCTGAGAAAAGAGGAAGGAGGATATTCACAACCCCACTCAAGGCCAGGGAACCAGGACCCAGACCCCTCCCTACACAAGGACTTCTCCCAGCTTCTGTTGACCTCCAGCCTTGAGTCAGAGAGCAGATCGAATGGTGACAGCTTTAGTCAGTGCTCTGTGGAGGGGCCTGGGGCTCACTGGATGTAGGAAAGATGGGGTGATCAAGGCTTCAGGGGTAGAGAGGGCAGGAGGGGTGAGCGGAGCATAGCTGTGAGATGGGAATGGCTGAGTACATACAGCTCATCTGAGAGAAACAACCTATGTTTCATTGCTGCAGGGTGATGGTGCTCCCAGGAAAGTCTTCCCCTCATTTTCTTTTTACATCTTGACCAAAGAAGTTCTGAACCTCAACCAGCTCCTGAAGTGATCAGCCAACCGTGATGGAGCCGTCAATATGACATTTCAGGTTCCTTTGTCCATTTGATGGTCCCTGTTTTGGTACCTTTCTTCAAATCTTGTGCGATGTTCTCTGGTAGAATTTTGCATTTAACATTGTAACTACTTGAAATTGAAAAAGAACATTGTTATGTAGCCAGACTAGTCAGTGAGTAGGAAATAGAATAACCAGATTGCTGCTTCATGTTGAAGCCCTTTATATATAATTTAACAGTATCTACGTCAATGTGAAACAAACTAGGAAACCCCAGCTCTCAGTAAGGATTCTTGACTCGGAGTTGAACACTGTTAAGAATGTTACCTTGTTGTAATCACAGAACCAAAAGAGTGTGTATGCATATGTGTGTGTGTAAAATAAGATTATTTTATAATGTAAAAGTGGATATTTTATAACACATATTGTGATAAATTTATTCGACTAGATCATGGCTAGGTGCTAGGTACTCAGTCAGCCATGGATGACCATCCCCACACTGGAGAAGCAGGTGATGGCTGGCTGCCTCCTCAGCAGTCCCAGTCAGACACTGAAAACCTGGAAGATTCCCTGGAGAGTTGCTGGTATGAGGTCCACTTTGGAAGGATGAAGACACCGGAGCCTGTGTCAGCAGAGAGTGACACTTGTAGTGTGTTAGTGAATGTTCTAGAGAGCAGAACCCATAGAATGAATATATAAAAAGCTGACTGATTGCATTAGCTCCCAAGTTACAGTCTGGGCAGGCCCACAACAGCTGTGCACAGACCAGAACATCGAGGCATCTGGCTGCTGCTTGTCCATGAGGCCAAACTAAAAGCAAAAGGCAGGCACCCTGGAGCAGCAAGGGGAGCCTCGCCCAAAGCAGGTGCCAGCACTAGTGAGTGGCAGGAGTGGGTGGACAAAGGAAGACATGCTCTGGAGCTGCTGGGGTTTCTTTATATACAGTCCCCAGCAGAACCACCACCATGTGGGAGGAAGGACTCACTCACTCCGTTCATCTTTCCTAGAAATCCCTCACCCCATCCATAATGTGGTCAGGGGACATAGAGTGTGACTATCACAAACAGTAGCGGATCCACTTTCTTCTTGATCACATAAGGTGCCACCCATACTGAGGGTGGGTCTGTTCCTCGAAGTCACTGTGTCACATGTCAGTCCTCTCCGGAAAATCCCCCACAGAAACACAGTGCATTTCACCAAGCCTAGATATTTGTTGGTTTAGTCAAGTTAACAACTAGCACCTTCTTAACGCTTTTCCTTTTTAAATTTATAATACCCAGTGCAATATAAGTTCCTTGTAAATACACTATTTTTTATATTTATTTTCAAGCAGAGAAAAACAGAGAGAGAGAGAGAGAGAGAGAGAGAGAGAGCACCAAGGCCAACACCTTGTGGGTCTGGCATATGTGGATACTGGGGAATTGAACCTGGGGCCTGAGGCACTGGAGGCAAGTGCCTTAACCGCAAGCCATCTCTCCAGCCGGTAAATACACTATTGAGGAAGTAGTGATGAGAAAAAATAGACATTCACTACAGACACAATTCCACCTCCCTCTGACCCCCCTTTAATCCCTTCTACCCTTCCTCTCTTATAGTTCCCCTTCCTTTATTTTAAACCTTTTTAAAAACTTATTTTATTTATTTGAGAAAGGGAGTAAGAGAGAGAAAGAGGCAGATAGAGAGAATGGGCACACCAGGACTTCTAGCAACTGCAAACAAACTCCAGACACATGCGCCACCTTGTGCATCTGGCTATACGTGGGTACTGGGGAATTAAACTCAGGTCCTGCTTTGCAGGCAAGCGCCTTAACCACTGAACCATCTCTCCAGCCCTCGTTTCCCTTCTTATTTAGTTGTATGTTTGGGGGTGGGTGTCGGTGTGCAGATAGGGATGGATGCACCAGTGTCTCTTGCCACTGCCAACAACCACCAGATGTTTGTGCCATTTATGAAACACTCTGGGCATTTCTCCTAAGCTAAGTAACAAGGTTCTATGGAGGCAGGCTAGAGAGATGGGGAAAGTCACAATGAGAAGGGAAGAAAGACTGATGTGCTTTAACTCACAGAAGACTTCTGATTTCCAATCCCTGATCAGAGGAAACAGATGACTTCAAACTTCAGATCACTTCAGACTTCAAAATATTTTCCTTTCATGCCTATGACATTAACCTCCCTATGAACTGTGTTCACTTGGAAAATTCTTTAACTCTTAACAGTGTTACAAACTGCATTGTTTTAATAATGCTGGAAGAGGAAAAAGTGGTTTCTTAGTAACCTTTGCATTTATAACTGAGAAGCACAAGGATCCATATGCATTGTAAAAGCATATATTTGCTGCTCATTCCTGGAGAACACACGCAGTTGGTCAAGTATGCTTTTCTCTTTCTTGAAGTGCCTTTCCTTGTACTTTTAATAAAACTTCAACTTTTCTTCATCAACTGGCTCTTCTTGAGTTCATTCTGGCATTGGAGATATGAACCCTGGGGTTTTGTGTGAGTGGAGGTCTCTGAAAAGGGGAATGGACCCTCAGGCTGCTGAAAGACATGTGGAAGGGGGAGATGAATGGGGAATACAATGTCCACTCTGCTCATCACTGTTGGCACTGTGATTCTGTTTTCTCAACTATAAATACATGTGGCATAGACATTAAAGAACATTCTGGAAAAGAATTTGCCATTTTTTAAAGAGAAAGAGGGTAAAGCAATAAGTGCGTACATTAAAAGCATGGTGTGTGGTCAAATTCGGCCAATTTTCCACTTAGTGAGGGGGACCCCTTGTCTGGAACTAGGGATTCAGGGTGATAGGCACCAGATCCCGAACTCTTGGGCTCCTAAAACAAGATGCACTATGGGAGCGAGTGGCAGGGAGGCTACTAAAAATAGAATCTAGGTAATCCAGAATTGTGTATATTTGCTAACCTACACTGATCTCACACTCCGATGGAGATTGTGTTTGTATTTTTCAGGATGCAGCGAGAGAGCTGGGGCTCATCTAACCCTACCAACCGACCGTAGGCCGATAGTTGAGATTCTGGCAAGAGAGGAATCACCACAGTCATATCGTGGAGGATCCAAATGGAACCCAGCAGAGAATGACGGGATGAACAAGGGGCCCACAACCACAGCCATTAAATCAACACAGGATAAGCCAGTGAGACAGAAACCAAAGATTTTCGACACAAATACCCCTAAGCTCACAACCTTAAAGCAGCCTTAATACTCATCCACCATGACTCAGGGAACTATGCAGAAGAGGGGGCAGAAAGATTATGAGAGCCGTGGTGGGGGAGAGTATCCAGAGGCATGGCCAGGAGAACCTGGCTGAATACTAGGCTATCCTCCCCTGTCACAAGAACTGATCCAGACAATCCATGGAGGGGGGTGGGGAGGGCAGTGGGGAATTGGCAATAACAACTCATTGTTTGCCCACTAAATGTTGTAACTCATTATGGACAATAATTTTTTTTTAAAATGTAAAAAAATAAAAAATAAAATAAAATAAATAAAATTTTTTAAAAAGCATGGTGTGTGGGGGTGACCACGCTCCGTAATGGAGGCAGCAGGCTCAAGTGCGCCTGGGGTGGGCAGAACCAAGGCCGTATCTGTAAGACCTCTGGCCAGCATGGCAGGATGGGGACAGATGTGACACATCTATATGTTCTCATCTGTAGTCTTTTGGAACAGCATATAGATCCTGTGTTACAGAACAAGCCCACCCTCTATCAGGATATTAGTAAAAAACGTCCCCTAAGCATTAAGACATTTCCTTATTGGACCACCTTGGGTTTCAGTCATGCCTTTATTTTCTTTTTTGGCTCCTATTTTCTGATGGGGAAAGATATAACTCTGCTTGGAAATAGCCAGATGTTTGGAAACTGGACATTTAGCACTTTGGTTTTCACAGTAATGGTTATTACCGCCACAGTGAAGATGGCTTTGTTAACTCATTTCTGAACTTGGATCAATGATCTTATTACCTGTGGATCTATTGTATTTTATTATTTTATTTTTTATTTTATGATGACCTCTGCTTCTCTTTAAGAAGAATGGACATACACATCAACAATTCTCTCCAATAACTATGCTTGTCCCCTTGAATTCAAACTGCTCTCACTTTTCATTGAAGAGTCGGTTCTGGTTTACAAATGAAGAACCAGGATGTTGGGACCCAGCCTGGCTGAATATCTGTGAGCTAAGTTTTAGAATATAATATGCAGCCTGGAGCACGGTAACTCATGCCTTTTGATCCTAGTACACCGTACCCCCAGGAGGCAGGGGGAATGGCTGACAGCCCTAATCCTGTTTGTAAGTGCTAATAGCTTTGTTCCTGTTTCCTGAGCTCCCTTGTAAAAGAGATAAGACAATACAATGCATTCCTTGGGTTATATATATGATGGATATTGGAATAAAGTTTGAGATTTGCTCGGACACATCTCCCAGCCGCGTGTATGTGAGGCTCAGCCTGCACATTCACCTTTCCCCAATGGAGCCCGTCTCCTGCTGGCCAGAGAGACAGGCTCGCAGGGGACCAGGGATCCGTGACTGACTCTTTCATAACCCAACACCAGGATACAAAGATACATGAAAAAGAGAGAGCCAGCTGTCTTCTATGAATGGGTCACCTTCCCAGGGCCCAGAAGGGGTTACACAAATACAACTTTCACAGCTAACCTGAAAACCAGTTTTAGGGAAATGGTGACAGACACTATAGTCACTCAAACCTCTTTAACAACAGAAATCCAGAGACCACAGAGAAAGCAACACTAACACTAATTCAGATTCCTATCTTCCTCACCAAAGGCTCAGGGAACATTGCAGAAGAGGTGTGGAAATCCTGTAAGAGCCTCAGAGTGGGTGGCAATAGTCTGAGGCACCTTTACACCACCACCACCACCACCACCCCACCCTACCAAAAAAGACCCTCTGCAGAAATGGGACAGGGGAGAGGGGGATCTAGGAGTAAAACCAGTTTATAAAAAATCATTTTTTAAAATGGCCTAGGAGAATTACTAGACAGCAGAAAGTAAGGAACCATGACAACATTTTCTGAAAGTTTCTGAAGGTTTCAGATTCCACATGGTTTCATAAGCTTTCCTTTAATGAACCATGTAGGACAGAAGTGAGTCATCTTTTAAGTAGTGTATACTTGTTAGTGACACAGAATCCCCTTGGGTTCATTCACTAAGCTGTGAAGATGTGCTGTGAGGGAAAGGCCTGGGGTAGTGTGCAAAGATGTGGCTTGGGGGAAGTGACCTTTCCCCCTCTGAGCCCAGAGCTGCCCTCAGTTACCAGAGGCATACCAGAGTCCCAGCGTTAACTTGGCCAGGTGTGGGCCAATAAACTGTGCCAACTTTTGTTTGGAAGGTCTCTGTCCTTCCCCCTACTAATCAGTGGTGCTAAATTCTTATCTCTGCCAAACATTCTCTCTCTGCCTGCAGGCTTTCCTCCTAGAGATCACATGACCCTTGCTGTCACCAAGTTACCTAGCAACCTGGTTATGCTAATTCTTAACAGCCCTTTGCCCTTCCCCCCTGTGAAAAAAATATTTAAAGTGCTGCCTGCTTGGAATAAATGGAGTTTGATCGGAATATCGACTTGCTCCACTCTCTTGCGTCTCTTGTCCCCCCCCCCCCATTCTCACCCCTTCTCTAGGGCCCTCGCTGACCGACCCCCGGGCAGGTAGGACAGCCAGGTTGGTATGGGAGATGGGGGAGATGGGTAGAGAGCTCCTAGACATTTAGACACTGTACTCTCACAGAAAGAATGTAGAAAGTTTCCTCTGACTCATATAAATCACGTTTTAAAAAAGCAAAAGCTAAACCACAATGCAGTTATGACAGTGGAATTCCCCAGTCAGCTGAGTGAAATCCTAACTCTCAGAGATCAAAGGGCACCCACATTCTCTGACTGCTTCTCTGAGATCTATTGGGGTTGGTAAATGAAAGATGATATCAAGTGACCAAGTTAAGATGTTCATAATGGATGTTTGAGGCCTCAGAAAGCCCTACCAATCCCCGAGGACCACTGTTAATTTATGATTGTTGGGAAAAGTGATGCCAACAATAAACAAGGGATCAAATATAATCTCCTCAATAAATTCCTGGATATCCAGATGCAAAAGGCCTTATTACATTACCTTCTTTCTAATCTTACACACTAGATAAAAAGTGACATTAAAGGGGTTGGTGAAATGGTTCAGTGGACAGGAGCACTTGCCCTGCAAGCCAAAGGACGGAAGAGGAAAAGCCTGAATTGCAACCCCAGTACCCAAGTAAAAGGTTTGGCATGGCCCCAGTGCACCTGGAACCCCAGTCCTTCAGTGAATGGAGCCCAGAGAATTGCTGAAGTTTGAAGGTCAGAGACTGACCCTCAAAACAGCAACTGCAGGTTCTGGGGAGACCCCATCTAAAGAAAACAAGACTGAACGGTGAGAGAGCAGGGCATCCAATGTTCTCTCCTCTGGCCTTCAAATACACATACTGTCTGTACCCACATATCTGCACACATGTGACAGAAGAACAGAAGAGGCTGGGGACGTGACTGAGCAGTTGAGGGCACTTGCCACACTTAGACGGGTTAAGTGCACTTTCTGCAGAAGCAGGGGGGCTTGAGGAGACCTAGGATCTACTAAGTTTGAACATCCAGATTCCACATAAGGAGCTGGGCATGGTCACGCAGCCTGTGACCTTCCCTTCCCCCAGCCCAGGGGAGCAGAGACCTGAGAATCCTCCAGCAGCACCAGCTCCAGAGTCAGTAAAGAGA
>PVHP010015359.1:0-37695 GCA_004024765.1 Zapus hudsonius
ATAAACCAGGTGGGCTTGGTGGTGCTCGACTTTAATATCAGCACTAGGGAGGCAGGGTGGGAGGATCACTGTGAGTTCGAGGCCACCCTGAGACGACATAGTGAATTCCAGGTCAGCCTGGGCTAGAGTGAGACCCTACCTCGAAAAACCAAAAAAAGAAAGAAAGAAAATGCTAGTTTAAGACTAGGGATGGTACTTCATGCCTGTAATCCCAGCACTTGAAAGACTGAGGCAAAAATATACAGAGCAACAAGAACATTAGAAGCAAATAGATGCTATCTTTTTTTATTGTCCATAATGAGTTACATTGTTTAGTGGGCCAACCATGAGTTGTTATCCCCAATTCCCCTTTGGCCCCTTCCCCATCCCCAGTCAGCTGGATATCCTCCTCCGTGGGCTGTCTGTATTAGTCCTTGTGGCAAGGGATCCTGGATATCCTAGTAGTCAGCCTGGTCCTCCTGGCCCAAGTGTGCTGTTACTGAGGGTTGCCATGCCTCTGATAATCTCCCCCACCACGGCTCTCACAATCTTTCCGCCCCCTCTTCTGCTCAGTTCCCTGAGTCGTGGTGGGTGAGTATTGAGGCTGCTTTAGTGTTGAAGATGCTATCTTGAATATGGCGAGAGAAGTCAATGTGGGTAGCAGGCGTCAAGCACAAGTGAGTGTGACCACCAGGGGGCGCGAGAGCACTGTCCTGGACGAGCTCCACAGGAAAGGTGTGCAATTTATGTTCACAGGCTGGATAAAACACAAGGTCACTTACATTCTCACCTAAATCCAAACCCTATGTCTGTTCTATGTTCTCCTTCGGCCATGCGGGAAGAAAAGAAAAATAAAATAAAAGCAAATTTTTAACCCTTAACCATTTGATTAATCGAGAAGACATAATTTCTTTAGAAATTAGTTTTCATTGTAAAAGCACTGGAAATTGGCCAACTACAGTAATTTCAAGAGATGTTAGAAGCATGTGGGGTTTTTTGTTTTGTTTTATTTTGTGTTTCTTTTTCGTGGTAGGGTGTTGCTCCAGCTCAGGCTGACTTGGAATTCAGAGTGGCCTCAAACCCACGGTGATCCTCCTACCTCTGCCTCCCGAGTGCTGGGCGCCACCACGCCTGGCTAGAAGCATGTATTCTTAAATCAAATGGACATTTATGCCAGGGCCTTCCAGCCACTGCAAACGAGCTCCAGATGCATGCTCCACTTTGTGCATCTGACTTATGTGGGTACTGGGGAATTGAACCCGGGTCATTCAGCTCTGGAGGCAAACACCTTAACTTCTGAGCCATCTCTCCAGCCCCTCATAGTTCTCATAATATCATGGACGTCTCTGAGGCAGTTCTCGTTGACTTTATATAGTGGCATCTGCACCATATTTACTTCTTTTGGCCTCAGTTTCCCCACCTATAAACCAGGGACTTAGATAGTATTTGAATCCAGTCATCTACAAGAATATGAATCTTTGAAAAATGGTTTGCTTCTTATGGACACGAGCATAGTAAAATGTATGATCATTTGCTCTTGAGTTGAAGAAACTAGATTAATCACAGAATCAAATCCTATTTGCCTAGAAATGGTCAGCTTATAAAATATGGCATTCCGGGTGATGGAGACACACACTGAGGACACTCACAAAGCACCAAAGCAGAAATCCAGCAGCTGCTGAGCGCTCAATACTGAAGTGGACTTAAAACACTTCCTACCACAGCTCAGGGGGTTGGCGGAAGAGGGGGTGGAAAGATTGTAAGAGCCACTGAGTGGGAGAGAATATTCAGAGCCATTGCCCCCCCACCATGACTGCTGCTTGCACAACTCATAACCACTACCCCATGGAGCCCACCAGCCATGCCAGTGAGGAGGCCCTCAGTGGAAGGGGGCAGGGAGGAGGGAAATGATGGCACCAACTTGGTGCAATCTTCTACTGGCTTCTCTGATGCTCCGGCCATTTCCTATGACATTTCCTACTTTGTGGAAGGTGAAAGGAAGCCTGTCCACCCAGTGGCCTGCAAGGACTTCAAGCGCCGCCCAGGGCTGCAGAGAAGGCCCTGCACAGGAGGGACAGGCTGGGCAAACTGGGACCTGGCGGAGCCCTCCTCATCTCGCTTCTCATGCAATGCCTGTGCAGGCCTTTTGACCTTGGCTGGGTGCTGGTGATCAGAGAGTGTCATGGCGCAGGGCCCCGAGCTGGAGAGGTCCCTAGGCCGGTGCAGACCCCTGGTGATGCTCGGGAGATGGCCGGTGAGGGGGCAGAGATCAGAGGTGCTCCAGCAACTTAGGGAGATGTTCCCCAGCTCCAGCAGCTGTGGCTGAGACACCAGAAGTCATCAGCCCCTGCCATGGCCAGACACCCAGAGGTCACCCATGGTTGGGGCTACTGTGGGGTGCTGCCCGTAGTGCTAGCCATGGTGAGGGCTGGATGGGGTGGGGGAGTCCACAGTGGAGCCAGGAAAGGACTGCGGGCATCTGGGGAGCCACTGCAAGAAGATCTTAGCTTCACTCAATTAGCTATCCAGCGCCCCAAGGATCTGGAACGCCATTTACTGGTTCTCGTGCTTCATGAAGCACCTGGGCTTCAGGTAGTTAGGGTGAGTGCCCCCCCCCAAAGTAAAGGCAGGAATGTCTTTGAGCTTGCCCACTTTCTTAGAGATCAAAGAATGATCTGACTTCTTAGCACTTGCCCAAGTTCATGTTTATTCATGAACTTCCTGAGACCCTCCCTGGGCGGGAGGTCCCCTTTCCTAGAAGTTAAATCTAATCCTGGCATTGTGGTTGGTCTATCTCAGATACCAGAACTCCACAGCATGGCTGGCCTCTTCCTGACCAATCAGCTGTCTCTGTGGCTCATCACAGCAAGGTTATAAATCCCCTTAACAGGGGACAAGCTCTCCTTTGGCAGCCAGCTCATCACTCCTGAACCTCCAGGTTCTAGTAAGTCTTCCCTTAGTGTAGGCCAGCTGGGCTGAGGGGAGAACCCCCTGAGCTACACTCCCACATGGGCTCTCTACCCCTCCTGCCCTTCACATGGAAGGAGCTCTCTGTACCTTCTCCTCTTCCCTTCTCTTAATCTAATGAAGTCTCTCTAAACCTTACCCTCTGGTCTATGGATTTTAATTCTTTAAATTCCTAAGACAAGAATTCAGGGTGCCCTAAATTTGTTGGTGCCACCCAGAACCCACACAGGATCACAGATAAACAGATTCTTCAGTGAAGACCATAATCAATGGGGGACAGAAATTCATGGAGAGGCCTTTGAGCTTGAGACCCCTGGAAAACAGACACTCCCAAATTACTGCCTCCAAGACTGAAGACCTAGGAAGGAGAGACCATAAGAATGTCTCATTGAATAAGATTTGGGCACTTCCAAAGAGCCTACCACTCAACTCCCTGGAAGGAATTTTCAATGACCATCTGGGAATGATGGGGGACAAGGTACTCGACTTTCCTGGATGCCCTTCAAAAGATACCCACCAGCCATGAGAGAGAGAGAGAGGGAGAGAGAGAGAGAGAGAGAGAGAGAGAGAGAGAGAGAGAGAGAGAGAGAGAGAGAACGCTAGTATAACTTTCTTTCCAGGTGGAATTCCCAGGATGGGAACTGGCTCTGCTTTGGTTTGTAATGTGATGTCTGTGACCCACTTGACATCAGTATCCACAGGATAATTGAAATCCATAGGGTCTGAGACTCTAAACTGTACCGCATTGCTGTACAACCACCGCTATGCATTCCCAGAACTTTTTCATCATCCCAAAAGCAACTTGTACCCTTCTCCCTCTTTTCTACTTTGAGTTCCCGATGAATTTGCCTACAATGCTTATCCATGTGGTTTATTTCACTTAACCTGTTTTCAACATCTGTCCTTGTTGCAGGTTAGGATTTCATTCCATTTTAGAACTATCACTTCATTCTACAACCGACATTCATCTGTTTGCGGACCCTTGGATTGTTCTCATGTCTTAGCATGGGCTGCTGTAACAAAATGCCATAGAATGAGGTTTCAATAATTGACATTTATTTTTCATAGTTCTGGAAGCTGGAAAGTCCAAGACCAATATGCTAGTTGATTTTGGATTCCAGTGAGGGATTTCTTTTGATATGCATATGGCTCCATGTCAGTATTCCCTCAAGCAGAGAGAGAAGGAAAGCTCCAGTGTCTCTGCTTCTCAAAAGAACACTGGTCCCATGATGGAGCCTCCAGGCCTCTAACCTCATTGAGACTGAGCTGCCTACCAAAGCTTCAACTCCTGATATCCTGACATTATAATTTAGGGCTTTAATATGTAACCTCAAGAGAAAGGTGTCTCAGTCCATAAGCCCAACCATGGCTTATCTATTTCAAAATAACATATTCTCAAAAAATGTTCTAAGTATGTAAATATTGGACGTCAGCAATAGAAAATAAACACACACACAGCCAGACACAGTAGCAGCCTTCATCCAGCTACTGGGAAGTTTAGATAGGAGGATCACTTGAGTCTAGGCATTCAAGTCCTGGAAAGCAAAGTGAGATATGCTTATAAAAATTGAAATTCCCTGTAATCCAAAATGAGATTTACACACACTTCCCTCTCTCCCAGATATATATATATATATATATATCTGTGGTGTGTTTATAACATCAGAACCATTATTTTTTCCTTCTTTGTTCTTTTGAGATAGGGTCTTACTCTAACCCAGGCTGACCTAGAATTCACTATATGGTCTCAGGCTGGCCTCAAACTCACATCAATCCTTGTAGCTCTGCCTCCCAAGGACTGGGATTAAAGGTGTGTGCCACCATGCCTGGCTGGTCATTATTTTTGTAGTCTTATAACTCTTCAGGACTTGAGGACTGTACTGGAAGGACAGGCATACAGAGGGAGTGGGCATGAGAGGTGGTGTTTGATGCACAGTTCGCAGGGTGACAGGACTGTGTTAAGAAAGATTCATCAAGGGCCTCGACATGGGTTTGAGTGGCTTTGTTGAGCCCCTTGGTAGGACATGATCTTTGTGAGCTGAGAGAAGCTTGGGCTCACCTGAGTTGACTTAGATCAACATGTAACTTCATCAGGGATAAAAATCAGGTCCATAAAACGATAAAACAAAAACCTGTCCAGGAGAGACACAAGAACGCCTTTTTTTTTTTTGGTTTTTTGAGATAGGGTCTCGCTCTAGCTCAGGCTAACCTAGAATTCACCATGTAGTCTCAAGGTGGCCTTGAACTCACAGTGACCCTCCTACTTCTACCCCCCATGCTGGGATTAAAGGCTTGGCCACCAGGCCCAGCAAGAGACCTCATTCTGAATACGTGTAATGTATTTATGTACACAAAGGAGACACATATTTTAAAAATCTTTCCCTCCATTGTATACACAATTTCACCTACTTTTGGCTGAATTGAAATTGTGGCTTTTGTTGTTGCCTTGAGACAATGTCTTGTCATATAACCCAGGCTGGCTCAGATTACAGGTGTGTGCCACCATACCCAGCTTAATTCCAATTTCTTTTTTTTTTTCTTAAATATATATTTATTGTCCATAATGAGTTACAAGTTCCAATTTCTTGAAGGAAAACTTATAGAAGTTCTGGAAAAGTCCTTTACAACCAAGGACTGAAATGGGTTGGGATAATTTTCTGAAATGCTCATTCATGTTAACATTTGTGTTAAGAAAAAACTTAAAGCTCATCTTTTAAGTGTGTTAAACCAATTTAATACTGATCCAAAATATAACAATGTGAAATTCTAAGTTGACTATTCACAATATAAACTGAAATTTAAAGCTTGCATGAACTAGTATTAACTAAAATATCAACCAGTATTTTAGGTGACAGAATCTAAATTGAACTCTAGACATCTCCCAATAATGAGGGGCAAAACTGGGTATTCAAGGAATCATAATCCACTAGAAGAATCCTAACCAGGTGAGGTGGAAGGACCCAAGTCAAAACTGAAATGAAGCCACAGGATAGACTGATTTCCAAGAGTCTTGGGAGTCTGAAAAAAATTTAATAAGGGCCTTGGCTGGGGGTGTAGTTCAATGGTAGAGCACCTGCCTATAACACAAAGAAAAAGAAGGGTGTAGAGGACAGTTCTGTGGTAATGAGAGGAGGGATAACAGGTCAGGAATACAGGGCAATGTCAGGGCAAGCCTTCCTTAGATAAACCTTCCAAGCAATGGGAGCTATTGGTAGTAGTTAACTAGGAAAGTGAAAACTCAATCGTTATTGTAAAAGATACACTTACCTGCCAATTTACAAAGGATAGACAGAATATCTATTGAATTTTTCAGTTGAATTTCAATAACTATATTAAATGTTCATTTTATAAATCACCTGTTCTTTGATTGTACTAAAATTTATTTACTTGCTGAGGACCAATATACCTATGCCACAGTCTAGGCACCACAACACTGGGATTTCTACTCAATAACATCTTTGGAAAGAAAACCCTATTTAAAAGTCTAAATAAATGAAAATATCAAAAATGAAAAAAGTAAAAAAGACATTTAAATAAAATAATTTGAATCCAAAATAAATACACTAAAAAAATACATTTTAATCCAAAGTTTTGAACATTTAAAGAAAATCATTTACAACAGTATTTACATCAATATTTTATGAACAAAGACGTGCTTCTTACTGTGTAGAAAAGGTAAGAGTTAAAGGTGTCAGGGCAAGCAATGGAATCCAATCAGATTCTCAGAAGTTCCTGTGGTTGAAAAGTGCTCACTGAGAGCAACAGAATGCCTGTTTTCTACAGGACATTAGATGAAATGTTTTTAACAGCCTGGGCTATTGAATTCATCCACTAATTGCTTTACTTAGGATTAAAGCAGCCAGAAATTTGTTGTAAACTTTCTAGATAAGGAAATAGATTGTGTGACTTCATGAAACACATTGGTCACAATTCCATTTTATTTTAGTCCTGTTCATAAACCCAAAACTTAGTATTTTGTACCTGTATAAAAATATAATCCATTTTATGAGTTTCTAGAAATGAAGTATTAAGAAAAGTAGCACTACAAGTTCCTAACGGTCTTCCTGGAACTTACAGTTTTGCCTAGAAAGACACAAGAACGGAGTATGTACTTCAAATGTGCTTCATTCTTTCTACCCCTTGTGATTATATAAGCAACAGGTAATATGCTAATAATTAATAGATAATAAGGAAAAAGACAGATTCTCATTTTTTAAAAAATAAAACATGGCATGATCCAGGCATGGAGATATATGCCTGAAGCACAAGCATTTAGGGAGGCTGAGGCAGGAGCATCTCAAGTTAAGGCCAGCCAGTCACACAGTAAGAAAGACCCTGTCTATAATAAAAGAGGGAAATATGGCATATCTTATGATACTATGAATACAGGCAAACTAGAAATCTAGGGTTTTTTTTTTGGGGGGGGGGATATTGAAACTGGATTACATTCCCAGCCTCAACCTTGCTTTGCTTTTGTAGCTACAAATGGTTGGCAACTGTTTCCTTAATAGTTATTGCTGGAGTAGGTCCAACATGAGTCCATATGTAGCCCTTCTCTGGTCTGGTGGGGACTGTGGGAAATGGTGATGACCTTGACTTGAAATACTCAGAAGGTGCATGACAAACAAATTCCAAGTATTCCATCTTCCTTGGAAGATCTTCCTCTGGCCCTAAAAAACACAGCCAACAGAAAAGTTAAATATAGTTTTGAAAATAGTTAACATTTTCACAAAATGTTATTAGCATTCAGACACCAGAAGGAAGCCTTCTCAGGTGATCTGACATTAGTCCTTGAAACATGCTTTGCTCTGAAATCACTCTCAGTATTTATTCTCCTTTCACTGACTAAAGAATTGAGTCCTCCCATAGTGACTCAACTGACAAAAGATCATAAAATCACCCAACTTTTACATGGTTTATGATTGCCTGCTCTGGTCTAAGTACTTTATGTATATCGATACTTTGAACACTCACAACTCCATGGCCACCACTGTTTCCAACTTTATATGAGGGCAGGTAGGAAGGAGAGGTTAAGGAATCTGCCAAAGTCACACAGCTGACAAGTGGGGCTGTGAACCCAGCAGTCTGGCTCTAAAGCTTGAGCTCTGACCTTCACACTGTGGTGCCTCTCTGGACAAAAAAAAAAAAAAAAAAACACTTCAAAATTTGTGGATCAGAAATAGGAGGTGGACGCTGACACAAAACGGCCTCTGCTGGGTCCTATCCCACAGATGAGGTGAACCAACACCCACTCTCCTCTGTACTTAGAACCATAAGGTAAGAACCTTGGTCATGTAACAAACTTGACATGTAGGTGAGAAAAACAATGAGATGCTATTCATCCTTGGAGTTCTAACTTAAAGAATTTTTTTCCCTCAGTATGTAAACTGATATAACTGCATTACATAAAGAGAAAAATGAACACTTTTAAAACTGTGTCAGGGTTGGAGAGATGGCTCAGCGGTTAAGGCACTTGCCTCCAGTGCCTAAGGCCCTGGGTTCAATTCCCCAGGTCCCACATAAGCCAGACCCACAAGGTGGTGGCCCTGGTGTGCGCTCTCTCTCTCTCTCTCTCTCTCTCTCTCTCTCTCTCTCTCTCTGTGTGTGTGTGTGTGTCTGTATCTCTCTGCTTAAAAAAAAAAAAACTGTCAGCTGGGTGTGGTGGCGCACACCTTTAATCCCAGCACTTGGGAGGCAGAGGTAGGAGGATCACTGTGAGTTCAAGGCCAGCCTGAGACTACATAGTGAATTCCAGGTCAGTCTGGGCTAGAACGAGACCCTACCTCAAAAAAACAAAACAAAACAAAAAAAACCTGTCAATGGTCAATGGTAACTCCTTGTGAGCCTATGTTAAAAATAATTTGTATCATCTTTTGCAGCACTGAAACAGTACAGCGGCTGCCTTTTCATCATCAATGATGAGCTGAACTCTAGGACATCAAATGTAATGTGCATTCGAATGAGGTCCTCAGGATTCCCAAGATTTTTTATTTATTTTTTTTTTAGAAATAACTGGTTCTTGGGCTGGAGAGATGGCTCAGCGGTTAAGGCACTTGCCTCCAGTGCCTAAGGCCCCGGGTTCAATTCCCCAGGACCCACATAAGCCAGACCCACAAAGTGGTGGCCCTGGTGCTCTCTCTCTCTCTCTGTGTCTCTCTGTCTCCCTCTTTCTCTCTCTCTCTCTATCTGTATTCTGCTTGAAAATGAATAAATAAAATATTAAAATAGTTCCAGTGTCAGTGGGAATTCTAAAAGTGTTTGGTAAAAAAAAAAGAAAGAAAGAAAAAAGAAAAAAAAGAAATAACTGGTTCTTTAAGAGATTGCTTTTGAATCTTTTTTTTTTTGGGGGGGGTTTTCGAGGTAGGGTCTCGCTCTAGTCCAGGCTGACCTGGAATTCACTATGTAGTCTCTGGGTGACTTTGAACTCACGGCGATCCTCCTACCTCTGCCTCCCGAGTGCTGGGATTAGAGGTGTGCACCACCACGCCCGGCTAGAATCATTTTTATAGATAGCCTATATAATCTAGTTCCTAAGTAATTCTTTTTATATGGTTTAACACTGGGTCACTTAGAAAGATCTTATCCACATCATGTCTTAGAAGGGCACATTGCCCTAACCCAAAATAACTGAAGGCATTCAAATCCCAGCTATATAAAACGTCTCTCTTTTTTTTAACAAGGTGCTCTAATTTTTTGTACTTAGTGATGTCTTTTTTAGTGATTCGTTGTAGTTGTTGTTATTGACTGAGCTGTGTCTTCTAGCCTCTAAATTCTTATCCTGATGGTCTAATCCAACATGTGATTGTACTGGAGATGGGGCCAGTAGGTGAATAACTATGGTTCTATAAAGCCCTAAGGGTGGGCGACTTTCTAAGAAGGAACACCAAAAAGCTCTCTCTGTGTGTGCACACACAGAAAAGGCCTTGTGAGGAAAGAGCAAGAAGGCTGCAATCTGCAAGCCAAGAAGTAAATCCTCACCACTTAAACCCTGACAGCACCTTGATCTACTTCCAGTCCAGAACTGTCTGTGACGTCTATTGTTATCAAGTGCTAACAAGTTCAAGAAGCTGTGCCATGGTCAAGCTCACCTATGATGTAGGATGCAGGGTCAAACTGGTCCTTGGGGCTCGAGAGGGTGGGAATGAGCCACGTGAGTGCTGCGCTCTTCTCACAATACTGGTCCTGGATAAAACCCCTGATTTGAGCATAGTAGGGCTTGCCATCTTGTTCATCAATTACAGAAACAACATCGCCAATTTGGTAATACACTCCCTGGAGAAGACAGAAGACAGTGTATGTTTACAATAGCAACAGAACATTAGCACAGCTATGAATAAAACAAATTAGTAAGTCAATTTTCAAAGTAGTTCATAAAAAACTAAGGTATCAATGTTTGTTTCATTAAGTGAAAAATTATATAAACATACATATTTATGATAATTTCCATCTCAAGAAATATTTGCTTTTATAAACTTGTTGATAGTAGTATCCCTACTTAAAAAAATACTTTAATCCCAGCACTCAGGAGGCAGAAGGAGACCACCCTGAGACTACATAGTGAATTCCAGGTCAGCCTGGGTTCTAGCATGACCCTACCTCCAAAAACCAAGAGTAGTTTTGGATTCTCAGCAAAATGGTACTGAAGGTCAGAGATGTCCCATGTTCTCCTAACTTGGCACATGTGTAGTCTTCCCCACTATCAATGTCCCCAACAAAGTGGAACACTAGGACAACTCTTCTACCTGTATTTATATATCATGATGACCCAAGGACTATAGTTTAGCTTAGGGCATAATGTTGGTGATGTATATTCTATGAATTTGGGTAAATGGATCATGACATGGATCTACCAGTACTGTATCATACAGTAGTTTCACTGACCTGTGAATTCTCGCTGTTGCACATTATCCCTACCTTTTTTTTTTAACCCAGTCATTAAGCCATAGAAAGGCTGAGGGACTTACTGAAGGCCACAAACGACAGAAACTGAAGCTGTGCTCCTATGCCAGCTCAGTGATCATCACTGTATTGCCTTGAAAATCAGTGCGTCTGGTTAGAAAATCTGGTTAGAATATACTCCACACATCTTCTTCCCCATGGCTCAGCAGTTAAAGGTGTTGTTTACAAAGCCTACTGGCCTAGGTTCAGTTCACCAGCCACTCACATAAGGCTGGACAGGCATTCATTTGCTGTGGCAAGAGACCCTGGCGTGAACGCTCATGCACATGCACATATGGAAAAAAAAAACCCCAAACAGAAAACACAGTGTAAGCTCACACATGCACACAAATATATATATATATATATATATATATATATATATATATATATATACACAAAAAAAATTATACACACACACCCTTTGATTGTAATCAGTATCAGCAGGATGTTTACCCAAGTTACCACACATTTCCCAGACTCTGACACACATCTCTCCCACTCCCTTTCAGTTTTCTATCTTGCCACAATACAATTTTGGGCATTTCTGGCATCCAAGGCTTTATGTCTTACTCATTTCCTGTCTAGTTTGCATCTAACTAACTAATCTGTACAAGTCCTGTGCCTCTGTTATCTACCCCAGGTCCTTTCCCCTGGGTCTTCAGCTGGAAAATTTCTCTTTTGAGCACCCATAATGACTGACTGTTATGACATCCAGTTCTTCTTTAACTGGATACAGCCTCAACTATAGGAATGATGCATGCTTTCACTGAAATAAGGTTTCAGTAGTATCAAAGCTGATGAATTATGAGTAGTTTAACCATAAAAATGATTCTGTGGAAATATTCTCAGCAATTAAACATAACATTGTAGGCCAAGAATTCTCTTGTTAGATCCTCATCTATGCTCTGTGACGTCACACCTAATAAAGTCTGCTACTTGCTAGTCATGTTCATGGTCAGCTGGTCCTCTGTCCTAGCTATATTTTTCTATATTCACATGCATATTTTTTCTCAAACTACAAATGATATTTGCTTAACAAAAGCCCTCAAGTACATGCGGAGTAAATATTAATCATAAATATGCAACAGGGTCAAAGTAGAGCTACAATTCAAAGACAATGTCTTGTGAAAGCTGTCGATTGCAAGCAATGCCTAAAACACAGAAAGTTTCTCAACGTGCTGGAGTTTAAATCTCCCTTATGTGAGGGAGGTATATTCTAAGACCTCAGTAGGTACCTGAAACCTTGGATATATCTGTATATTCTGATGGCTTTTTCCCAAACATCTACACTTAGGCTAAAGTTTAATCTGTAATTTAAGTCAAGCAAAAGATTAACAATAATAACTAGTAAGAAAATAGAACAATTATAAAAGACACAGTAATAAGTTACTTAAAATTTATGGACATGAATCAGTACCATAGAAACCTTCCTCCTGATTAGCTAATTAAAAGATATAATTCTTGCCAGGTGCACACCTTTAATCACAGCAGGAGGATCATCATGAGTTCCAGGCCAGCCTGGGGCTACAGAGTGAGTTACAGGTCAGCCTGGGCTAGAGTGAAATCCTATCTCAAAAACAAACAGCCCTCCCCTCCCCTCTCTCCTCTTTCTCCCTCTCCCCTTCTTTCTCCTTTTCCTTTCCTCTTTCCTTTTTCCTTTCCCCTCCCTTTCCCTTCCCTTCCCTGGCCCCTGCCCCCCCAAAAACTAAATAAGAAAAAACAAAACAAAACAAACAAATTACACACACACACATCTTAATAAGGGAGTGAGGGGAATTGTCTAGGCAGAAGTGCCCTGTATGGGGTAGATAAAATTTAGCTTTAAAACTATATAGGCTTTGGCTGGTAAATCCCAGTGCCCCACAGAGAGCTATTGGTCAGGGAGGCCCATAAGGTTCCTAAAACAATGCAAGCTATCACCAAAGCACTTGGCTACCCAGCAGAGCTAAGTAGTAAGACTATTGCTGAAAACAGCACAGGCTGCAAGCACAGGATAGCGAGATAATGCTGGAACTGAGAAAGCAGCAAGCTCTCTGATGGCTAGCCTTCATCGTGCTGGAAAGTGCTAGTGAGCTGCTAGGGGATGATGGTCACCAACAGAGTGAAGAACAAGGAGATTCTGCAAGATACAAAATCAACCAGCTGGGCAGATGTACACACCGGTACAACAGTGGCACACAGCTATGGGGTTAAGCAACTCTTCTCCAACTGGATATGAGGCCTGCTAAGTGGGAGGGAATTCATACCTGGCACTGAGAACCATGTCAGAATCCTATGGAGAGGAAGGTCATAGAGTCCAGAGAGAAGCTTCCACTGTGCTTTGGCTAAGAAGAGAGGGTGAAAGCACTATGTTTGCCCCCTTTCAACCATGTTACTCTCATTTTCTTGGTTGGAAAATCTTCTTTTTATTTTTTAATAGATGGCAGTGAATTGGCACCAGGGAGAACCAAGGTCCTTCAATATGACAAGAAAAGAAAGCCGAGCCAGGTGTGGCACATGCCTTTAATCCCAGCACTTGGGAGGCAGAGGTAGGAGGATTGCTATGAGTTTGAGGCCATCCTGAGAATATATAGTGAATTCCAGGTCAGACTGGGCTAGAGACCCTACCTCAATAATAATTTTTTAAAAAAAGCCAACCACTGAGCACGAGACAAGTAATCTCTATCACATTTGCCAGGGCCCAGCAGAAACTACAAAGGAAGCGAGATTTAAACTCCAGTGCTGCTTTCACTGCTAGCCTAACAACTTCCACTAGGGAACAGTGATAGACACTCAGGACATTCAACACTCGTCAAAGCAAGAATTCAGAGGATGCAGAAAGCGCAACACAAAAGGAGAGTTGTAACACACCTGCAAAGGTAGAAGAGGGGCAGAAAGGTTGTAAGAGCCACAGGTGAGAAGGTATATCTTGAGACACTGTCCCCCTCACTGAGAATGACTGGTGCATTCATGCCCCCCAGGGAATACTAACAACTCCACTGAAGAGGGTCCTCAGTACAATGTGGGCAAGGGAGAAGGGATATAAAAGAGCATTATCTGACAAGAATATAACCATTATGCAATATATTCATACTGTAAAGTTCATAGTTTAATAAAAATAATTTTTAAAATTTATAAATGTTTACTTGTAGAATTTCCAATTTACTATTTTTACGCTGTAACTAAGCAGTTAACTGAAATGTCAGGAAAGAGAACTGCAAGGAGAGACTAGCATACTAAGAGCCCTGGCGTTTGATGACAGGCAGAACACAGGTGCACAGTGTAGTGAAGAACACTGGGTTAGGAGTAACCAGGCTGAGTTCACACACTGTGTGCATCTTAATGTTCTAGCAAGGTCTGTCGTTACCAATGGTTCCCATTCATTTTCCTCTCAAATGCTTGATCTGAGCTCCAGCTCAGTGGCTCCTAGTGGCCTCTTGGGATTGAACTTGCTACCACAATGATGTTGGCACTGCTGTGCGTGCCCACAATGCTGGGTACATAAAACATTAGTTCACTATTTGTTCTCACTACTTACTAAACATGGTGGTAGACTGCAAGATGAAAATACTGATGCTCCCAATAACAAGTTTCGAGTGCTTCTCTACTGACATGCATGGAATCACTGTATCATAAACCCTTAGCTTGTGGATATAATCTGTATGCTATATGCTCAGTTGGAGAATACAAATTCAAAAATGACGATGGTCATTTGTATCATTCACTAAGTACTTACCTAGCTAAATGTTTAACATGACCTCAGCAGGTAATTATTACTTACAATCCTTATTTTGCAGATATAAAAGCATGGTCCAGCAACACAGCTACTTGCCAAAGCAATGGAGCCAGGATCCAAGGTGTGGGACTCACACTGCCTTATCAGCTGTATAATCTTGGACAAGTTAATCAATCTCTCTGTGATTCAATGTCCTCATCCATAAAATGAGGAAATAGCACTCACTCTAGAGTAGACTGAATGAAATAAAACAGATAAAATGCTCAGCTCACTGATTTATAGTAAATATATACTAAACTATAGCTTCTATATTTATGATTAACAATGTATGAAATACAGGACAAGTGTTTGCCTGTGTACAAACTTGTTTCTGTCCATCCATCCGTCTATCTGTCCATCCATTTATTTGAGACAGAGTCTCATGTATCTCAGACTGGCCCCCAACTGGAAATTGGCAAAAGATGACCTTGAGGGCTGGAGAGATGGCTCAGCGGTTAAGGCACTTGCCTCCAGTGCCTAAGGCCCTGGGTTCATTTCCCCAGGACCCACATGGGCCAGACCCACAAGGTGGTGGCCCTGGTACATTCTCTCTCTCTTTCTCTCTCTCTCTGTTGAAAATGAATAAATAAAATATTAAAAAAAAAAAAGATGACCTTGAACTTCTGATCCTCTTTCCTCCAGATCCTTAGTGTTAGGATTATAAGAATGTATCACCATACTTAAGTTTATATGGTGCTGGGGATCAAACCCCTGGCTTCATTCATGCCATACAAGCCCTTTTATCAACTGAGCTACACTCCCAGCCTACAGACTGGTTTTGACTATACCAATTGTAGGCTAACAAAAATACTGAAAGGTCATAACCACTTGAGTGCCCAGGTATAAAATACTAAATCACAAACACTGTCTTCTATGACAGTACGGATCTTGAAACACCAAACAGCTCTTAATGGTTGTTGCCTAGGCTAGGCCTGCCAGTCTTGAAGGTGTTTTTACATTTCAACTCATTTCCTAAGGCTTCCAGATTGAAAGCAATGAGACAGTACCTCCATCACTGAGGTGCTCCCTTAGCCAAAGAGAGCCTTCATCAAAATGCCTTTCACTTCATCAAAAATATTTTGGACCTCAACACTAGACACTAACTTGTTCAGTCTTTTGTTTTGTTAAGTTCAATTCTATATTCCTGCAACTTTGAGTTTACAAGGCCAGATTTATTTCACCAAGAAGAGTAGAACTATACTGGGAAAACAAAAACAAACAAACAAACAAAAAAAAGCCCACAAGTTGCTTAGCACTTTACTGCAAAGGTACCCCAGTATTCTAGTGCTTTTTATAGAGAGACATAACTGAGAAGCTGCCAGTTTGATGGTTCTCTATTCTTGTGTGCTAATAATATATTATTCACTTTACATTAACAGTTGCATGGATTTGTATAATCACACATGTAAATTTTTCTTATTTCAGTACAAGATATCTAAAATTTCACAAGTGAGACTATTCCTGAAAAAAAAAAAAAAAAACTTGTACTCTCACACCTTGAACTTCTAGTGAGTTTTAATTCACATTAATGCCCTTATTCCTCTCACCACTGCTTAAAGGCCTTTAAAACCTCTGGGTCTGCTCTCGTGGACAGAAGAATCCACACCCTCTATGAGATTACACCCTCTGTTAGTCCACATCCCACCTCATCCTCCAATGCCACTCCACACTACACATTAGCATTTCTAGAATATTCCTTAAGACCCTCACCTCATGTTGTCTTAGGCAACTTCTTTCACCTCAGTTCTGGATGAGGTGTTTTACAACAGCTACCTGTTGGGGAAAACAGCTTAAAAAGCATGGTGGTTTGTGTATAAAATGTCTCCCTTAGCATCATGTTTGTGGTTAAGCCTCATGCCTAATCCCCAGCTGGAGGAGCCTTTGGGAGATAAGAGCCTTGCTGGAGGAGATTGTCACTCAAGTGGGCTTGGGGTTTCACAGTTCAGCCCTGCTTCACCAGTGCTAGTTTAGCTCACTAGTGCTGCCTCCTCCCTGCTGCTAAGAAGATGCGATGCTTGGCTATCTGCTCCTGCTATGCTTTCCCTTGAAATAGCCCCCTTTCTTCCATAAGCCTCTAGCCAGGTGTACTGTTCCAGCAATGAGTCAGTAGCTACTACAGAAGGAAAGAGCATAACCACACTTCATGCACAGAGTTCAGACTAAGCCAATATTCCGGAAATATATAAAAAATAGTACCAGCTCTGATCCTGTCCTGCACAGAGGCTTACCTTGTAGAATATTGACTCTGCAGTGATTATGGTGGAAACAGACTCAGGAGCTTTGATGGGCTGTGAGAAAACACAAGTCAACACATGTGTCTGCCTGTAGAGATATGAGAGTTGTATAATTTGAGAAATTCTAAACTTTATTATTTGGGGGCAAGAATTGCAGTGCAGATGTCTTGGCACACATGACAATAAACAGCTATATTCTCAGCACCTGGGAGGATAGGCAGAAGGATGGCAAGTTCCACACCAGCCTGGGTTGCATAGCAAGAGTCTCTCAACAGCAGCAGCGTACTTCTTGAATGTTGATGTCAAGCACAGTCTGAGCATTTTCACTATTTCTGGTTACAATAGCTTATGAGCTTAAGAAGTGCTAAGAAGCAGAGGCCAAGCTCCTCAGTATGCTGCTCCAACCTAACACAAAGCCCTGTCAGAGTTCCCATTAGACATTAACATTCACATTATAAAAACACTGGCTCTACAAGCCTGACCCTAACAGGGAAGTAATGAACAACATGTGGGTGGATATAAAGTGAAAAGTGAAGATTGTTTCAGCAATGACTCTTACCCCTGATTATCAATATTATCAATTTTGTAGCAAGCCTGAATTCAGGTTTTAGAAACTTTCTTGGGAGATTTTAGTAATTTGTTCACATTGCAACCAGCATCGAATGCCCTTCTTAAATTATAACACCAGCTTCAATGTCACAACATAGAAAGTGGCCTCCACTGTATGTCTTGATACCAAGGTTGCAGAGAAATTGATAATGAAATAATTGAAGAATACAATCTTCAGTACTTAAAAAAGAAAAAAAAAACACCCTGTGGTACAAATATAAACAAATTAATATTTAACATATTTTGTTTAGTCAATAAATGTCTCTCTCTTTTTTTTTGGGGGGGGGGTTTGAGGTAGGGTCTCATTCTAGCCCAGGCTGACCTGGAATTCACAAGAGGCCCTGGCATGCCCATAGCCACTCACTCTTTCTTTCTCTCAAATCTACCACAGAACCCCACAATGCACTTTAAGTCCACTTCAGAAAGGCCTTTACTGGAAAATGAAGCAAGCATTCTATTCTGAAAAAAATATCATACTGAGGTTTAAAAATAGTCTCCAACACACTGCTCACTGTCTTTATGCTTACAAAAGGGGCACTTGCTTGCAAAGCCTGGTGGTCCATGTTCCATTTCCCAGTACCTATCTAGAACCAGATGCACAAAGTGGAGCATGCATTTGGATTTCATTTATAGTGTCAAGAGACCCTGGCACTTCCCCTCGCCTTGCAAATAAAAATACTTTTTAAAAGATAACCTCTTCTTTCTTTGCAAACAGAATGTGAACAAATGAGCTCAAGTTTAATATTTCAGGCTCATTTTATAAATCCTGAGGAAAAAAATTAAAGCTTAAAAAAAGTGTATTAACTCTATACAGCAAACCTCCTGAAACAAAGCTCATCTGCTAGGAAGTTTAACCCATCCCCCCAAATACCATAAAATGGCTCCCAAAAAGAGAACCCAAGTTCAATGGTGAGAGAGGCAGGGCACAGCACACACATAATGTCATGTCACTGAAAGACTCCATCCACATTGTCTTACATTTTTTAATTTAAAAATATGTCTTCTCCCCTTTCCTTTCGTGGACACTTTCTTTTCAGCAGCAGGAGCAGATTTGTACTTGGTGTTTCTGAGCCGAGCAGACCTTCTGTGAATTTCTTGCTTACTCTGTTCAAAATTAGATTAAAAAAAAAAAAAAACCAAAGAATTAAAAACTGTAGAAAAGGGGCTGAAGAGATGACTATAAATAAAGGTGTTTGCTTGCAAAGCCTGACAGCCTGGGTTCAATTCAGATGCACAAAGTGGCACATGTGTCTGGAGTTGTTTGCAGTGGCAAGAGGCCCTGATATGCCCATACAAGACTATCACTCTCTGCTTGCAAATAAACATTGTTTTAAAAAACTGTAGAAAGAAAGGCTTCTGTCCCAACACAACCATCTCACAAGGACCAGAGTATACACTTTGTCAGAATATTTAAATACCAGGTAAGGGTTAAGACTAGCAAACCTCTCCAGAGCCTGCATATAAGGTGGGCAGAGGGCAGGAGTTAGGTGTAGGCTAAGGCAGGAACTATTCATTTGTTGTATTTGTCGAACAGGAAAATAAAAGCAAAGCAAAACAAAACCATAACTTATTCCCGCAGTCTCAGAACAGGTGTGGGTCCAACTCCTGCAATGGAATACTTACAGCTGTCATTTTGAGCGACATAATCCTATTACTACCACAATGACAAGGAGTGACGAGGAAAGAGATCCGGGTCCTACAACACACTTGGCATGCGTGTGTACGACCGTGTAAAGGCGTGGATATTGAGTTGTTGGGTTGCTACCTGGAATAGTATTGTAATGGGACAATTAAAAAAAGTTTTTATTAATTTGCAAGCAAAAAAGAATAGGCATGCCAGGGCCTGCAGCCTCTGCAAACGAGCTCCAAATGCATGCGCCCCTTGGTGCCCCTGGCCTTCCTTGAGTGCTGGGGAATCGAACCCCGGTCGCCAGGCTTTACAGCCATCGCTCCAGCCCCTGGGGCAGTTTCTGGAGGGCTCGGCCCCGTCTAGACTCGGGAAGCGGTCCTCCGCTCACCTGCTTGCCGCCGCCGCCGCCGCCGCCGCCCCCGCCGCCCCCGTTGCTCTGCGGAGGGGCAGCCGAGGTGCTGGCGAAGGTGGCCGCGCCGAAGCCGCCGCCGGCCCCGCTCCCGCCGGCCGCCCCCGAGCCGGCGCCCCCGCCGGCCCCGCCGCCGCCGCGGCCCGTGCAGTGGTGACAGAGGATCTCCCCCTGCGGCCCCTTCTTCCACATGGACGACGACGTGCTCTTGCAGGCGCTGCAGGTGGGCTTCAGGCCCAGCGGCATGGTGGCCGGCTCGGGCGGCCCCCGCGGGCGCAGCGACACGGGAATGGCGGTCGCCTGCTCCGGCCGCCCGCGGTCGGCCTGTCACCCGGGCAACGGCAAGGGCGCGCGAGGCGGAGGTGCCGAGCCGTGGGCGCACGGACCGGGCCACAGCCACCGACCCCCGGCGGGGAGAAGCGGGATCCTAGCCAGCCCCGCACGGCCCTAGGCGCCGCCCCCGGCCTCAGGCTTCCTGTGGTGGGCGGGGCTCTGGGGCATGGGCGGGGCCTCGGCCAGCGGACGCTTCCTGTGGTGGGCGGGGCTCTGGGGCATGGGCGGGACCTCGGCCCGCGGAGGCTTCAGTTGATAGGCTGATAGACGGGGCTCTGGGGCGTGGGCGGGGTGTTGACCCGCAGAGGCTTCCTGCGGTGGGCGGGGCTCTGGGATATGGGCGGGGCCTCGGCCCGCGGAGACTTCAGTTGATAGGCTGATAGACGGGGCTCTGGGGCATGGGCGGGGCCTCGGCCCGCGGAGACTTCAGGTGATAGGCTGATAGGCGGGGCTCTGGGGCGTGGGCGGGGGGTCTCGACCCGCGGAGGCTTCCGGGTGTGGGCGTGGCCTACCGCGTAGCCGGACTTGTGTTCCTTGGCGCTCACTTCCGTTCCTGGGCATTTTTGTGGAGATGGTTTCAAGTATATTGACTTAAGGACTAGACGTGCACAGAATTCTGAGCCGGGCGAGGTGGCGCGCACTCGGGAGGCAGAGGTAGGAGGATTGCTGTGAGTTCAAGGCCACCCTGAGACTACATAGGTCGGCCTGGGCTAGAGTGAGACCACCTCGAAAAACCAAAAAAAAAAAAAAAACACCCAGAATTCTAGTTCAGTGTGAACTTCAGATGGACAACAGGTGTTTAATGAGTAGCCCACGTTATCTGAATGCCCTGTATTTCCTAAATTTAGCAGTTACTTATAACCCCTCCCTCGCTGACCTGGAATTTACTATGTAGTCTCAGGGTGGCCTTGAACTCACGGCAAGGCAATCCTCCTACCTCTGCCTCCGAGTGCTAGGATTAAAGGCGTGCGCCACCACGCCCGCCCTCCCCCCTGTTTTTTTGGTATATATATATAGATAGATAGATAGATAGATAGATAGATAGATAGATATATCTCAAGATATATATATATATTTTATGAGAGTGTGTGTGAGAGAGAGAAAATGGAGAATGGGCGCACCAGGGCCGCCAGTCACTGTAAACCAACTCCAAACATACGCAACAAGGTACCTTGTGTATCTGGCTTTATGTGGGTCCTGAGGAATCGAACTCGGGTCCTTCTGCTTTTCAGGCAGATGCCTTAACCGCTAAGCCATCTCTCCAGCCCATAATCCTTTTTATTTATAGTTTTAGGTTATAGTTTCGGGGATGGGGAGATGGCTCATCGGATAAAGCACTTGCTGTGGAAGCGTGAGTGCGTGAGTTCAGATCCCCAGAATCCATGAGAAAAAGCCAGCCGCTGGTTTGCATCTGTAACCGCAGCGGGCTTTAGGGCGAACGGGAAGGCAGAGACCGACAGGAATCCACCAGAAAGAAGCTCGTGGGCCAGGTAGCCTGGCTGCAGTGAGCAAAGAGAGCCCCGACCTCAAAGGGGGTGGAAGGAAAGGACTGACACCTAAAACTTGTCTTCTGACCTTCAAGTACATCGTGGCAGGCATGCACTCACACTCATTATAGAACACACGAAATTTTAAATATGTTTAGAGTCCTCCCCTAAATATGTGTGTGGAAGAAGTTAAGATTTAGAAAACATTTACTAATTTGTTAATATTTCAGCAAAGTTATTATAACAGGTGTAAAAGACAAGAAAATATTACAGGCTATCAAATGAGTTTGTAAAAAATATGAAGAGTGGCCTATGAAATTATTGAATAACTACAAGACTGAAATTTGAAAGTATTAGCACCTGTAATATCTCATATTTCATTCTCCCCTATTATATTTCTCAACTTTCAAGTACAGTGCTCTAAACCCCCCAGAAGAATTAAGAGCTTAAAAATTTTCAGTAGTAGCGGGGCAGGCGTGGTGGCGCCTAACTTTAATCCCAGCACTCAGGAGAGGCTGAGGTAGGAGGATCACTGTGGGTTCGAGGCCAGCCAGGGACTACAGAGTGAGTTCCAGGTCAGCCTCAGCTAGAGTGAGACCCTACCTCAAAAACAAAACAAAAGAAGTCAACAGTAAGAGCAAATAGACAAAAGAAGAACCAGAAATACTGGCTTGGAAGCCACATACTTTATAGTGGCTACTGCATGTCAGGAGTCTATGAGTCAATTTGTAGGGTTAAAAATTAGCAAAATACCATATTATTCCTATCAGACTTTTCTCATGTTATATATAGTTATAACAAAATCATGATTAAAATCTTTATTATACTTGCATATTATACATTTGGGGTCAGAACAGGAACATGATTTATGGCTTAGGATCCACTTTCTTGTGCTTATTTGTGCAATCAACAAGCAATACGCACTACATCTTCCCTGCATTCTAGGTAATGCATACTAATATAAAAGTCTTCAAAGAAAATAACCAGAAGCTGTGCTAACTTTAACTAGGAATAATTGCTATAATAAATAACATATTGTTTTTTCAGTGAGCTTTGGTTTGAGAAACTGGAAGCAGATACAAATCGTAAGATCTGAATTATGACAAAACTAAATTTTTTTTGAAATCTGAAAGATACGAAACCACAGGCCCAGTACCTCCCTCGCTGCAGTCATGACCGAGCAGATGACCCTCCCTGGCACCCTCAAGGGCCACAATGGCTGGGTCACGCAGATTGCTACCACCCCGCAGTTCCCGGACATGATCCTGTCTGCGTCTCCAGACAAGATGATCATCATGTGGAAGCTGACCAGGGATGAGACTAACTATGGCATACCACAATGTGCTTTGCATGGTCATTCCCACTTCGTCAGTGATGTGGTGATCTCTTCTGATGGCCAGTTCGCCCTCTCTGGCTCTTGGGATGGAACCCTGCGCCTCTGGGATCTCACAACAGGCACCACCAGGAGATGATTTGTAGGCCATACCAAGGTGTGTTGAGTGTGGCCTTCTCTTCTAATAATTGCCAGTTGTCTCTGGGTCTCAAGACAAAACCATAAAGCTATGGAACACTCTGGGTGTTTGCAAGTACACTCTCCAGGATGAGAGTCATTCGGAATGGGTGTCTTTCGTCCACTTCTCCCCCAATAGCAGTAACCCAATCATTGTTTCCCGTGGCTGGGACAAGCTGGTTAAGGTTTGGAATTTGGCTAACTGCAAGCTGAAAACCAACCACATTGGCCACACAGGCTATCTGAACACTGTGACTGTCTCTCCAGATGGATCCCTCTGTGCTTCTGGGGGCAAGGATGGCCAAGCTATGTTGTGGGATCTCAATGAAGACAAGCACCTTTATACATTAGATGGTGAAGACATCATCAATGCCCTGTGCTTCAGCCCCAACCGCTATTGGCTGTGTGCTGCCACAGGCCCCCCGCATCAAGATCTGGGACTTGGAGGGCAAGATCATTGTAGATGAACTGAAGCAAGAAGTTATCAGTATAGCAGCGAGGCAGAGCCACCCCAGTGCACCTCTCTGGCCTGGTCTGCTTGGTCAGATTCTGTTTGCTGGCTACACAGATAACCTGGTGCAAGTGTGGTAGGTCACCATTGGCACTCGCTAGAAGTTTATGGCAGAGTTTTACAAATAAAAACTAGCTTTCTCAGGAAAAAAAAAAAAAACCTAGAATGTTCTGAGAGGAGGTAAGGACACTCTGTGACCTGACAATCACCATGCTTCTGGACAAGCACTTTACCAGTGTGTGTGTGTGTGTTCATGTTTGTGCGTGTGAGGATGAGAGTTCTGTGTGCTCAGAGGACAACTCTGGGTACTAGTCCTTGCCTCAGCCTTCCCGCCTTGTCTGAAGCAAGGTCTCGTTCACTGCTGCTTTCACCAGGATAGCTGGCCCATCAGCTTCTGGGAGATTCTTGTCTCTGCATCCCTTCTCACCATAGGTTGGCATGCTCTCTGGCTTTAGACTTGGGCTCTCAAGTTTGCATGGTGCATGATTTACCCACAGCCGTATCTGGAGACTTTCATCAGCATCTGTTCATGAGCAGGGATGAGGGGGACATGAACTTGCCTCCTCTTCCTTCCAGCTTGTCAGAATCGAGTGTGTGTGTAAAGTATTATATGGTGTGTGTGGTGGGTGATGTAAAAAGTGGTTAAGCATCTGGCTTTAGTTTGCAGCAGCAAGAGGCCTTGGTCCCCCCACACACACACACACAAATTTTAGGAAAATTGGAATCATTATCTTAGACTAGTGCCCCCTCCGCCATATATTTTCAAGTCACTTTCCAACAGTTGTTACAGCCTGATGGCAAAAGGACTCAGGTGCTTTGAAGTCTGACAGTGTCTGTCCTCCTCCTCCTTTTTTTTTTTTGTGTGTGTGTGTGTGTGCACACTGTGAGGCATCGGCCAGGCAAACACTCTATCAATGACCACCAAGCTACATCTCCAGCCTTTCCAAACCTCTTAAAAACTCACACTAAATGGGGAAAAAAGTGAAGCTGAGTTCCCCAGGGGATTGTCAGTGTTAGCATGTGATCTAATTTGCAAGATTTATGTGTTTCATCTCATGGTTCATTAATTAAAACTTTCATTATTGAAAAAAAACAGCAGATTTGTAAAATGCATCAGAGACTGGTTTCAAAAGAGATAACCACATTTGTTTTCTGAGCAGTACAGGCTCAGAGAACTTCTTGACTATATACACCTGTGCTATGTTTATTTCAGAGGACACTCCCACTGGGCCTTTTTTTTCCCCAGGTAGGGTCTCACTCTAGCCCAGGCTGACCTGGAATTCACTATGTGGTCTTCTCAGGGTGGCCTTGAACTCACAGTGATTCTCCTACCTCTGCCTCCCACATGCTGGGATTAAAGACGCACGCCACCACGGCCCTGCTCCCTCTGGATTTATGTTTGGTTTACTCATCTGTCAAATGAGAGCTAACAAGAGAACATGCCTCAGAGAGTTGATATGAGGATTAAATGGGTTAGCCCTTATAAGACTTATATCTAATAAATACCTGATTGATGTAGAATGTGAGGCTGATTATGGAGGAGAAGGAAAAGGAGAAAGAAGAGGAGGAGGAAGAAGAGGAAGAAGAGGAAGAGGAGGAGGAGGAAGTAGTTTGACCAAACTCTGGTCAGTTCATTAGTTATAGCTCTAACATATAGTCATGGAAATCATGTGAACTACATATTGAAGTAGAAAACATAATTAACTCAAGTTGCCTGTTAGTATCAGCACACTGGAGAGACCGAGGCCTGGACAGAGAGAATGAACGAGATGTATGAAAACTGAAAGCTTCAAGGGAAGAGAGTTAAGGCAGTTCTTCTTCCCAGCCCTTTGCTTTTTTGTCCGTTGGAGGTCTTCATGACATCTTTCAGTGCAAACAGACCTTCTGCACCTGCCAGGCTCAAACCTGAACTTGATGCAACTACTCTTCGTAGGTGTGTCTGCTTCCAGTGTCAGGCCTTGCCTCAGGGTGCTGTTCTCTTTGCCTAGAATATGCTTCATCTAACTGTAATGCTTTTCTAAGAACCAGCTTGGACCCATACCAGAAATTTCATCTCCAACTACCTACTTCTAAATAGCTATTTTCTTCTGTGACCCTTCCCTTTTCTTCGTTATGCATTCACTCTGCACACATCTCCTCTAACTACGCAGAGAGGGAAGTGTTTTCTGTGTTTCCTCCACTACCCCACTCCTTGCACAGAGTATACAAGCACT
Source organism: Zapus hudsonius (assembly GCA_004024765.1). Classification (NCBI taxonomy): domain Eukaryota; kingdom Metazoa; phylum Chordata; class Mammalia; order Rodentia; family Dipodidae; genus Zapus; species Zapus hudsonius. Next base: position 25,578 of record PVHP010015359.1, read on the forward strand.
AGTGAGTAGTTGCATGAAGGGATAGTCCACCTGTTCTCAGCAAGAACTCAGGAAGTTTCCAGTCCAGTTTCCTCTTTGACTGGAAGTTCCAGAGAAAGGGGGCTTATGGTAGCTGCTCACCTCCTAGTCAGTGTCTTTTCTCTCCAAGAAGCTGAAATCAGGTCCTCCAGGACTCCTCATTGGCTGGAACCTTCGAGTAGCAATCTCCCACCATAGAGAGGGACAAAGCCATCCTCATCCACCCCAAAGACTAGGGCCGAAATCACAACCAAGGCTTACTTCTTTGAAACAATGGCAGGGGATCCCGAGTGGAGTTTCAGGGGACACTGATGGCCTGCATAGAGGAACAGCCTCCGGCTCCCTGACTGGAATTGACTTGACCCCCAGCACAGGCTTGACTTAGAGTCCCCTCTCCTAGTAGGAGGGTCCCCACCCACCTCTGCTCCAACTGTCACTCCCTTAACTGTCGCTCAGAACTCTGTTGCTCAGCCTCAGCCAGCACCTTCCCTGCCTGTCCCTGGGTGATCACCTGAGGTCTCAGGACTCACAGGTGAAAGCTTCATTTGTGATCTGGGCGCCAGCCAAAGAAAATTCCTTGTGGAGAACTCGGTTGTCTTTGGGGTTTGCTTTTTTCTGTCTTTGAGCTGCCTCTTCTCCTTCTGGTCTGCAGGACTCCAGGGAAGACAGCGGTTTGGTTATTTGAGCGTCTTTTATTGCGTGAAGGCTGCCTTTATAGAGGAGCTCCAGATTTTATCATAGAGAGAAATACTTCTTTTTATCTTCAAAATGTAAGGCTATGTTTTTATTATCCTAAGGAATAAATGGTTGTTGTAAAGATCTATAACAGTTCTGATCTCTGAGAGTGTGTGTGAAATATTAACTTTATCTTCCTAAATATTACTCTCTAATCTTAATTTCTCAATTCAAGTGTTTCACAGTGACCATGCCACATGAATCCATATATGTCTTTAAAAATTCAACAAACATTTATATGTTTGTGTGTGTGCATGCGTGTATGTATTGTGTGATTATGGGAAGGTCATGGTCTCCTGCAGCTGTAAATGAATCACTGTTTAGCTTCATGTGGGTTGCTAGGGAATTGAACCCAGGTCAGCAGGCTTTGCAGGCAAGTGCCTTTAAGCATTGAGCCATCTCCCTAGCCCCTATATCTTTTTATGGACCAGAAATAATTTAACCATTCCCCTGCTGATGGCTATTAAGCTATTTTAATTTTTTTGTATTATAAGCAATGAATGATGCAATGAACTTCCTTTTAGATGTATCTTTGCCTGTGTGGATATGTCTGTGGAATAAATTCCCCCAAATGGAACTGTTGGGTCTAGAGTGTTGCACATTTGAAATCTGATAGATGCTGCTAAATCTTCCCTCCACATTCAACTTTACATTGCGATGAGGCAACCCCAGGGCTGACATCATTATGCACAATAGACTCAGTGCCTAGGAATCATGATTGTTTGGGGGCCATGAAAATATTTTAATTTTGTTTTAAAAAATAAAGAGAATAATATGTGGTCTGTGAAAGACCAAATAGATTTCTATTTCTACTTATATTTTAAGTTCCTTGTGTCTAGAGATTGTTAATATTGTAATTTAATGTAGACTTAGTTTAATTGGCCTTAAGATTACTTTAATAAAACTTTTTGGTATGCAGACTTAAAAAAATAAAGAGAAAACAATGCAGTCTTTTATGCAAAAAAATTTGACATTTCACCATTGTTTTTACTTCAGTTCTTTAGATGTTTGTGAGATGTGAGTTCCTAAGTGTACTGGTCATTTAAGTTTTCTGTATTGTTACGTTAATTTTTCATTTTTTGGGGGTTACCCACATTTTCCTTTTAACAGTATAGTGAGCATTGCAAATATTATTCTTACCATTTGGCATTTCAGACCTTTTGGTATCTTTTTGTAATGGCATCTAAATTAAATTAAATTAAATGAATTTTAATCTGAAACACATTATCTTCTTTTCTGGTATTATTCTTACAAAAGCTTACCTTAATATTCTTTCTATTTTCTGAGTAAGTTTCTATATTTAATACTACACATGACAGTACTTTAAATTCACTTGTAATACATTTTTGTTTAACATGCAAAATAGCTATTGAACTACTTTGTTTTTTCGGATACATACCTAACTGTTCCAACAGCAGAGGACAGTACTTTGGGATTTCACCTTTATCAAAAATTACCCTATATACATCCACTTGAATTGAATCTCTTCTATCCCATTGATCCATGTACTAGTACTGCATTGGTACAATGATTTTAATCACAGTTTTATGATTCTTCAATTTCTGCTACTTGTATCACTACTGCTTCCTCTATAGTCCTGTTTCAAATTTGTTCTTCATTATTCTCTTACATTTTCTCTTTCTGATGAACCTTAGAGTTAGCTTCAAGTACTGAAAAAAAAAAAACCCTACTGAATCTTGTAAACTTTAGAGATTAATCTGAGAAGAAAGGCTATTTTTATCAACCCCATCTGTTTCTCCAGGAGTCATGCTTTGTTCTGATCGTATTTAAGCCATCACCACCTGGCCTTCAGGCTGTTACAACCTTGACCATCTTGGTGGTCTCCTGTCTCCCTAAGAGACAGGAAGCCGGCTGCCTGGGAGGGGACATGCCTCAATCTTCATGTTCACCATGAGATGAGTGGGGGGATTTTCCTTTGCCTTGTCCTCGATTTCAAGATTTTCTCAGGCAAAGCCCCCCTTCCTCAGTCAGCACTTCTCATCTCATTGTTTCTACTCTGGCTTTCTCTGCCCATTCTCCACACTATGTCTAGAGGGATCTTTCTAGTCAGAGCCCAGATTCCCTTGATTGAAAACACTTAGTGATGGCCCATTGTGTTAGCTTTCTACTACTGTTGTTGAGATTCCTCACAAACTGAAGCTCCTTAAAACAATACAATCTTCCTCACACAGAAGTCTAGAGTTGGGTTCACTGGGCTAAAATCACAGTGCCAACCAGGCTGCAGACTTTTCTAGAAGCTGCAGACTTTTCTAGGGAAAAATCCATTTCTTGCTTTTTCCATCTTCTTGGGATCACCTGCTTTCCTTGGCTCCCAGCTGTCATCAAAGACAACATCTGTTTCTGTTGCCATATTCCCTTTCTGACTCTATTCTATCTGTCTTCTTCTTATGCACAAAAGAACCCTTCATGTTTGATATTAAAGTACCTAATATGCAGTACTTATTTAAATATTTGAGGTGACATTCTCAGATTCCCAGAATTGGGATGCAGACATCACTGCTGGATCATCATTCTTTCTAAGTTAACATGGCTTTAAGAATGAAGTCAAGGGCCAGGTGTGATGGCACACACCTTTAATCCCAGAATTTGGGAGGCAGAGGTAGGATGATCATCATGAGTTCCAGACCAGCCTGAGACTACATAGTGAATTCCAGGTCAGCCTGGGTTAGAACAAGACCCTACCAAGAAAGAAAGAAACTGATTTTCTCTTTCACTTGAAACTGCTTTTTCAAGACCAGCAACCAGACAGGGCCATTCCTCAGTTTGTCGAGGCTAGCCCCTCCCCCACGTTGAGCTGAGTGCTTAGGTCTCCAAGTCTCAGCCGGCTGGTGATGGTAACACCTTAATTTTTACAGAGCTGAAGCAGGGGGATCACAGACATGTTTACAATAAAAAGACTCCTCCTAGCCGGGCGTAGTGGCACACGCCTTTAATCCCAGCACTCGGGAGGCAGAGGGAGGAGGATCGCCATGAGTTTGAGGCCACCCTGAGACTACATAGTGAATTTCAGGTCAGCCTGGGCTAGAGCGAGACCCTACCTCGAAAAACCAAAAAAAAAAAAAAAAAAACAAACAAAAAACACCTCCTCCTTCTGGGTTATTCAAGGGCACTTTTCTGGTTGTAAAACTATTCTGTTATTTCTACTAACTATGCTACAGACCTAATTTTTTTCAGCCTACCTGGATCAGTTTTAAAAATTCTACCAAGGTTGATTTGTCAGATGTATTCAAAAGGTTTTAAAGGTAACAAAAGTAAAATCATTTTTAGATATGGTAAATATGTTAATTATAATTTATCTCAGGGATCATTTTGTTTTGCCTATACTCTTTTAAAGTATACATCATAAAATTATTAACAGGAGATATTTTATATCCATAGATTATATAATCCATAAATAATCTAATTTAGAAATATGTACTAATAAGTTTTATCAAAAATATGGTTTGTCAGTTCCATTCATAGGGGTGTTACATAAATGATGTCTAATTCTTCTGATACTAGAGTATATGTTTTCTATTATTAGATAAGGAGTTGGTTCAATATGATACAATTTCTCTTAATTCTATAAAGGATAAAAAACTAATTCTATAAACCAATGCATGTGGATACCAGATTTTTTTTCTATAAAAGCCAACTATTTGTGCTGATTCTCAATCATGGACTAAACAATAAAAAAGACAGATATTAATATTCTCAACTGACTTTGACTTTAGGACAGAGGTCTCCTAAAGCCAACCCCCCAAACAAACATTTCCAAGTGCTTCCTCGTAAACCAGACTGGCCCTCTGGATAATGATGAATGTAAGAGAAATCATAACACAAAGAAACTTATATCTTCTTTATAGTACTAAAGTCCATGATCATATGGGTAAACTGAGTCAAAAAGAGAAAGACATAAGGTTTTTCATCTATCAATGGTTAGAGACATTACTATAAATGCTATATGTTTTCTGATTGCTTGAAAAAAAAGAGGGGGGAAATACCCTAGAAAGTGATTTACTTATAAGTCTGTGTTAAGGATCAGGCTGTTCAATGGTTAAAGATACTTATCAATGATTATACTCATTTGGGTTAAAAGATATTTAAATAGTTTCAACCATTAGGCTTGCCAAAAATGTAGAGCTGTTCTTAAGAAAATCAGATGATTAAGGCTACTCATCAACAGCTCACAAATACTAAATTGTTCATAGGTTAAGGGATCTCAAAAAGGACTCTTTAAGGTACTCATCCAAGCTGACTATAGTTCTTTATTTTGTCAATGTGTTAATTATAGGGAAGACGGAGTTTTTAAGATAAGGTTTGCTTACTAGTGTTAATTTTCAAAGATAAGGTTCTCACATCTAAAAACATTATGGTTTTAAAAATTATTTTTGATTGTTCATGCTAATGCTATCAAATGGTCATCATCAGACTTATAAAACTTAAAGATTTAATTTCAGCCATTGTCGCTTCTATCCTCTTGTTAGGTAAAATATGTTGAGATAACTTAGTTAAGTGTTATAAAATTACAGTCATGGGTAAAACATAAAATTGTCTTATGTTTATAAGGATCTCTACTGTACATCAGGTTACTTAATATCTAAAGTTAAACTAACAACATTGGTTGTCACATGTTTGCTCTTTCAAAAACAGATTCACCAAGGGTTATATTAGAACTTAGCTGTTCTAATTCAACAATGACCAGACTTTGCTCTATTGTGGGTAATCACAGAGTATCTAAGATTTTATTTTAACAATTGTCTTATGTTAGGTACTTCAAGCCTATTGCCTTTAAATAAACTAACTCATTAAGATATATTCCCTACTTCAGGGTAGAACCTCAAGCTTAGACAATGATCTACATCTGATAAAAATGATTTCAACCTCTACAACTGAGTTTCCAAACTCCTGGGTAATTGGTATGTTTTCAAACATAGATGCTGTCTTATATGACTGTTTCTGATGATTTCCAGGTTAGATTAATTTATTTGGATTTATTGCTAAAATAATGTTTTCAAAACTAACAATATGAGCTGGGCGTGGTGGTGCACACCTTTAATCCCAGCACTTGGGAGGCAGAGGTAGGAGGATTGCCATGAGTTCAAGGCCACCCTGAGACTACAGAGTGAATTCCAGGTCAGCCCGGACTAGAGTAAGACCCTACCTTGAAAAACCAAAAAAAAAAAAAAAAAAAAAAAAAACCTAACAATATGTTTGCCTGCTTTGATAGTCATGAGATATTTAAGAAATAAAAATGAATCTACTTTTATACTTCAGTCATGGCCTCAACTGTTCCAAAATAAGTAAACTCAAAGGTTAAACAAAGTAGGCTAAAGGTTATGCCATTTTTTAATTAGATATGCTTTACTAGTCAATTATAGATGTCAATATAGATACATCTATCCTACAAGGTGGGTAAAAATTCCTTTCTGAGTGTTCTAACTACCTATATAAAGTCCAAATCCAATTAGAGCCATGAAGTGAAATAGGGAAGTATTTTTTGCCTCGGCTCCCATGTCACAAGGCCACAGGAGATGGAGGGACACTCCTTAACAGGAAAATTACCACTAAAGAAGTTTTCGCACTAACTTTGGTAGCCTGCCTTTCTCGTCAGGAAGGACACGGAGACCAGAAACAGAATCAGTGTACAATCAAAAACAGGAGAGTCACACTGAGGATGGAGCAGTCCTCCAGGAAAGAAGGCCAAGGTCAGCATGACCTGGACTCATCCTAACTGACAGCAATAATGCTGGAGAAGCCACAGTTCTTCTCCCAGATCCCAAATCCTCCTTGGAGAGCCATTGGTGACACCCACAAAGACATACTTGTTTAAATCTTGGCTATATGCTGGGTCTTAAACACTCAGAGAGAAATGTATAGCCAAAGATATATGGTACTAACAACTTTCAAAAAAGAAAAAAACAAGGCTCTAAAACAGGTTGGCTCCTACTCTTTAATAGTTCTAATCCTATGACAAAATGTCATAAGCCTCCAAACATCAAAACAGTTTGTTACATGGGATCTAAGATAAAATGTACACTGGACAGCTCCCACTGAAACTAAAAGGGTTTTGTGACACCAATCTCTGTCCCTGACTTGCTCCAGGGTAGATTGGAAGATGTATTCAGAGATTTCCCTAGAGACAGGGAAAACAAGGTAAACCTCTTAACATGCTTAACTAACTTGCCAATTTTTAAATACAGATAGACTAAGAGTGTTTTCCAATGATATCATCATCTAGTCTGACACATAAAAACTCTCACCACATATACACAAAAACCTTTAAAGGACACTGCTAAGAAACTCCCCTTAATTCTAGAATTCAAATGATGAGAAAGGCAATCATACAGAATCACAGGACTCTGAACGTCCTCATGTCTGCCTAAGGTGACACTTGTGCTGTTATTAAGGTTAAATGCTGTATATATCTCTTCTTAATAACTCTGTTAATGTATATCATCTACTTTACAAGCCATACAGGAACAGTCTCAGACAATATCAGATGCTACAATGCCATTCAATAAACAATTCTGGGGATGGATCTTGAGTTTTCCGTGATAGACAGCAATCCAACACCATCTACTCTAAACCACTCTACACTGGACACCCTATATAGAACACTCCCCACTTATGGTGGAGATACCCCACTTCCTGCCTCACAATGTTAGGCAGGAGAAAACCTTGACAATATGATGCATGACTGATGGGTGTCTATCAGGCCTTAGGTAGAGACCCCTCCCTCTCCGAGAGATACCCCCAACATACACCCAACTGCCATAACTTCGTGTCTTATTCAACAAGAAAAAGATAAGAGAGACTTCTTTGTCTCCATTCCTTAATAGCAGTTGGGGTGTCCTCAAGAGATGGGGGAAATGTGGGAGTTTAGGAGAGAGACCCCTCACAATGTTGCCAAGCTCCTCCTTAATCCCTCCCCAGTCAGAGCTTTGCCTTGTCTCCTGAAGGATAAAAATGGGTATTCTTGTTTAGTTTTCTTCTTATGACATATATATATATACTTTATCTGGAGATATTTTTTCGATTCCACACCTCAATACCCTAACAACAGTTAGGATTATTTCTTCAGAGGGGGGATTGTAACAGTTGCAGACAAGCTCCATAGACTACCTCCCCTTGAGTCGGAGGTGTCTCTCACCAGATCTCAAACATAACTCAAAATGTAGACTCTACTCTCCAAATACCATGGAAGTTTCATATTCCTTATCATCCTCAATGCTCTGAAAAAATAGAAAAGACAAATAGATCACTCAAAGAGATTTTTTTTTTTTAGGTAGGGTCTTGCTCTAGTCCAGGCTGACCTGGAATTCACTATGTATTCTCAGGGTGGCCTTGAACTCACAACGATCCTCCTACCTCTGCCTCCCGAGTGCTGGGATTAAAGGCGTGCGCCACCACGCCCGGCTCAAAGAGATTTTTAACTAAACTAATCCTGGGATTAAAACAGCACTGGGTAAAATTTCTGCCTATAGCCCATCTCCGCCTACACATTCTTCTTCAGAAACCCACTAACAGTCCATTCAAGTTGATGTACGGCAGACCCACTGCTCTCCTGGGACTTATCCCCACAAAATTATGCCTGACCCCCACCCTCACCCAAGATTTTCTCTTTTCTCAGAACTAAACTCTGGAAAACTGCTGACCTAAATCTTTCCACATTGTCCCTAGTGCCCCACTTCCCTCTCTCAACATTGGTGATTTGGTGTATATTTCTCCCAATACGCCCTCTTCCCTGTAACCTAGATAGCAAGGTCCACACAAAGTTATTCTCACCCCTACTACAGCCAAACTTCAAAACCTAGCTCCTTGGTTTCATCTCTCATACCTCAAAAAGACACCTCCTTCCACAGCTTTGGGTCTCACCAAACTCAAAATCTCCCAACTCCCTGAAAATTACATATAACATTGCCTTTTTCAGATCCAGCAAATGTCTCTGAATCACCAACAGTTCCTGCTCTTTCTGACAGACCTCCTAATGGATGCCTGGTTAAGAACCTCTCTACTCCTACACTGCTTCCCTCTGGGGTGCCTTGATCCCCTTACATCTTAACACCCCTAGAGAGAGCCTGGGCAGAAAAAGACATTTTCAGCCTCCTACTTTTAAGAGTCCCATCGTCTGCTGTCATCTGTTTTTATTTCTTTTTTCTCTTTTATTTTTATCCTTCCAGAGATGGGAATGAAGGGACTCCCTGAACCTGGGAAAATGTTTTTACACAGGATCTTACCCAGGATAACACCTCAAAGTACCTGAGAGAAAGTTTGACATATCTGAAGGATCCTATCTCTGATAAGCCCCCTTTTTTAAAAATTATCCATAATTAGATACACTTAATAAGGGAATAATGCGTTGATGTCTCCACTTCCCCTATTTCCCTCTTCCCTGTCCCCGGTCAGTTGGATATCCTCCTCCGTGGGCAGTCTGGATCAGTCCATGGGGTAGGGGGTTGTGAGCAGCCTAGGAGTCAACCCGGTTCCACCCCTCTTTGTATGTTGTTACTGAGGGGGCAATGTCTCTGGATATTCTCCCCCACCATGTCTCTTACAATCTTTCCGCCCCTTCTTCCGCTCAGTTCCCTGAGTCATGGTGGGTGAGTTAATACCTGCTTTGTTGTTGAGGCCTTAGGGGCCTCTGTGCTTCTGCTTGAGGTTGTGTTTAAAATCGTTGGTGTCTGTTTCGCTGGTTCATCTTGGGTTGATCGAATGGCTGTGATTATAGGTCTCTTGCTTATCCAATCTCTGCCTGCGGGGTTCCATGTGGATCCTCCACGGTAGGTCTGGGGTGGGGCATCTCTTGCCAGGAAGACAGCTATGGGCCTGTGGCTCAATGGTAGGGTTGGAAGAGCCACAGCTCTCTCGGCACCTTCTGAAAAATGCAAACAGAATCTCCATCAGAGAGTTAGATCAGTATAGGTTAATTGAGATACACTTTCCTGAGTTGGCTAGATTCTATTGTTAATAGCTTTTTTTTTTTTTGGTTTTTCAAGGTAGGGTCTTGCTCTAGTCCAGGCTGACCTGGAATTCACTATGTAGTCTCAGGGTGGCCTTGAACTCACGGCAATCCTCCTACCTCTGCCTCCCGAGTGCTGGGATTAAAGGCCCAGCTGTTGCCCAGCTGTTGGTAGCTTTTTGTAAATCACTTGTAAAGTGAGTTTCTCTTTGGTGTCCTAAGATATTGGTTCCCTTTGTAATTTACCCTGATATCCCAGTTCCAGTCACAGACTCCCCTTCACTGAGTGGATTTCTTGGCAGAATTGTCAGCTGTTGATTGCCTTCCCCAGGCTTTGGCGCCTCCATTGCACAAGTGTTCCTTTCATGGTTGGCTGTTCTCTCACATTAGGCAGTGTGTTCAGCCTACTCATGGTGGCCAACTGTGTTTCATGACAGTGGTCTCTGTTTATTCCAGCTGTTGTTGACCAGTTTCCCCTGGCAGCTTATTTCAGAGCCTTCCAGCTCTGCACTAACTATCATCTGGGGGGCTGGTTACCATTCTGGACCTCGTAGGGTCTCTCGGTGCTGATAGATGGCTTTCTGTGGTTCTTCAGCAACATGGTCTCGCCTCAGGCCTGGGGTTGGTAATCAAGAGCTTTGACAGAATCCTGTCGTGTATTGGGGACCTCATGGGTCACTTTGGTCAACATCTCAGTGAAGGAAGGATTCCGTGGCTGGGACCAGGAGCTGCTAGACTACTCGGTTTTCCACAAACTTAGAAACTCTTCCCTTCCATTCTCGGCCCCGCTTGCCAGATGGTGCCCACTCCATGATTATTAGTGAACATTGTGCATGTGAGGATTTTATAATTTTGGACCAGATTTGGTTCAACTTCATGCTTAAGACATCCCCTCCCCCCCACCCACTTCTTACTTGTCTCTCCCAAACTCTCAATTCTGGTTGGTTTGCTTAGAGTTTACTGTTATTCAGGTTAGGAACAACCTATGAGGGATAATATGTGGTGTTCAATTCTCTCATCTTTTGAGTGTTCACTTAGTAAGATCTGCTCAAAGTCAGACCATTTTTTCCTAAATTTTAATATGTCATTTTTCCTTTCAGCTGAGTAGAATTCCATCATGTAAATATACCACAGTTTTGCTGTCCATTCCTCCATGGATGGGCATTTGGGTTGATTCCAATTCTTGGCTATTATAAATTGAGTTGCTATAAATATAGTTGTACAAATGTTTCTGCATCGAGATGTGACATCTTGTGGGTAGATGCCTAGTAGAGGGATGGCTGGGTCCATTGGTAGTTCTATGTCCATTCTGTCTAGGAGTCTCCACACTGTTTTCCATAATGGTTGAACGAGTTTGCAATCCCACCAGCAGTGAATGAGGGTTCTTCCCCCCCCCCCACATCCTCGCCAGCAATGATTGTTGTTGGTTTTCTTTATGATTGCCATTCTGACCGGAATAAGGTGGTATCTCATTGTGGTTTTGATTTGCATTTCCCTGATGCTTAAGGATGCTGAGCACTTTCTTAGATGGGACAAGGCCATTTGTGTTTCCTCCTCTGTGACTTCTCTGTTGAGATCAGTGCCACATTTTGTGAGGGGGGTGACAAGCCCCTTTTTAAAAGAGCTCTACACCCAGCCCAATCAACATTTATATGGTCACCTATTGTCTCTTGACAGAAAGTCGCCTAAAGAGTCCCAAACCTAGAAAAAAACTTTATCTGTAAAGTCCATATCACCCCAAAGTCCTTTAAATACCCTCCTAAAAGCTTTCCACAGGGGACATGACTTCAGATTTGAGAGAAACCTGTCCACTCTCCACTAGCTGCTGAATAAATCAGTCCTTGTCTGAGTGAGCCCTGAGTCTGGGGTACCTTCTGTCGTCATTTCCTTACATCACCCCTCTATTTCACCTCATCACTCTCTGGAGCTCCCGTGCCAGCATATCAGCTTCTTTCATTTCCTGAATCCTAGCTTCTCTACTTCCTCTGGTCCTCCTCTCTGGGGAAAACTCCCCATCTCTTCACATGACCATCTCCTTTTCCACAGCTGGCCTTGGTTTATACATCACCCTCCCTGTGAGCTTTTGTAAACTTCTTCAACTTCCTGTCTTTTCTTCCAGAGGTTGTTGAGGGTGATCACATCCCCCTCTTGTGTTCCTATCTTGCCACGATTGCCTTCCATATGACTGCGTGTTGATTATTGTCTCTCTCAAAATGTAAGCTTCTTGATGGCAGAGACAATGGTGGAAGCCACATAGGGCCCCTTATTCGTTGTTGAGTGCATAAAAAGGGTTAATTTCATAATAGAATGCAAATTATTTTACTCTATAGGACTCCTAAGTGTTTTTCATCATTCATTTAATAAATACTTATTGTGCACCTGTTTTATATGCTCCAGGCCAAG
>PVHP010015360.1:0-37673 GCA_004024765.1 Zapus hudsonius
TACACAGATTTGTTCATAATATCAGGAATTTTCATTCCCAGTCAACAGGTATATTTCGTTTTATTAAAACAGAAACTGAGTTCATTATTGAACCTGTCCATTATTCTTATAGCCTACTTTTTGTTTTGTTTTTTATATCAGGTGAATATTCATGTCAATAAAAATGTCTCAAAGTCAAGCCAGGCATAGTTGTGCAAGCCAATTCAGAGCCTGGCTGACCTACAAAATGAATTCCAGGCCAGCCAGGGCTGCATAAGGAGACTCTGTCTCAAAACAAACAAACAAATAAAAAATCCATACAAGCCCAATTGTATGTTTTTAATCCTAGTCCTCGGGAGGCAGAGGTAGGAGGATCGATGTGAGTTTGAGGCCAGTCTGGAACTACAGGTTGAGTTCTAGGTCAGCCTGGGCTAGAGTGAGACCCTACCTTGAAAAACAAAGCAAGGGGGCTGGAGCGATAGCTCAGCAATTAAAGGTGCTTGCTTGCAAAGCCTGACAACCTGGTTCAATTCCCCAGTGCCCACATAAAACCAGATGCACAAAGTGGTAGGAGGCCCTGTTGTACCTATACTTGCCCTCTTTCTGTCTGCCTCATTCTGCCCTTCTCATAAATAAAAAAAATATTTTTAATACATAGAAACAAAAAATAAACAAATTTAAAAATACATACAAACAACAGCAACAAAAAAAAAAACCCAAATCTCTTCAAAAGTCACTTAATGAGTGTTGGAGAGATTGCTCAGTGGTTAAGGCCCTTGCCTGTAGAGTCTAATGACCCAAGTTCAATTCCCCAGTGCCCACGTAAAGCCAGATGTGCAAAGTGGGCCATGCATCTGGAGTTCCTTTGCAGGGGCTAGAGGCCATAGTGTGCCCATTCTCTGTGTGGGTGTCTCCCTTCTATCTCTTTCTCTGCTTACAAATAAATAAATAGAAAAAAATAATAAGTGATTTTATCGTTGCTTAGTAGCCCATTCTGGATATCTATGTGTATTTTTAGATGCTAATAGATTCCTGCATGCTAACCAAATACACTTGCATTTACACAATTAGATCTGGGCGGTTTTCAGGGCAGCTTTCCCAGGTCTCTTGTTTAATCTTCCCAGAGAGCCCGCTGAATGTTCCAGCTCACCAGAGAGCAGACTTCTTAGGGAAAGGTCATAGTGGGTGCTTGGAAATGGCCTGTTACATTCGGTCCATCTCTTCCATCTTGGCTTTTCACTTTTCCCAAATCTTGGAAAAGTCACCTGCATCTGCTGCTGGTAGGGTCATCCTTGGTGTGTGCCGTAATCAGCTTTCTCTCCTTGCTGCGCAGAAAGAACTCAAACAAAAGCGGCTTGTGGAGGAATGGGTTTATTTGGCTTACAGACTCAAGGGGAGGCTCCATGATGGCAGGGAAAACGATGGCATGAACAGAGGGGGGACATCACCTTCACCACAGCACTGCAAACAGCGGCAGGAAGCTGTGCCAAACACTGGCAAGGGGAAGCTGGCTTATAACCCCCCATAAGCCCGTCCCCAGCAACACAGCTCCATCGAGGTTCCAATTCTAAAACTGCCTTCAGCTGGGGATGGAGCATTCAGAACACGTTGTTTGTGGGGGGGGCCCTGGATCAAACCACCACAGTGGTGGGAGGTCCCCACAGGCTTTGGGTCATTTTAGGTCACTTGGAGGTTACAGCTCTGCCACTTAGCAGCTGTGTGACTGAGAGGCCACTAAGTCCTGATTTCATCTGCCAGAAATGAGGGATAATCATAACCTTTATCTGCAGATGAAACAGATGATAAACACTCAGCTGGGCTGGTTCAGTGTTTAGAACAGGGAGCTTCAGTAAATGCTAAAAAAAGAAGTCCCTGCTCACTCCTCTCCCGCCTCACAGAGCAAGCAGCCTGCCTCCCTGTTTGGCCTCTGGCCTTCCAGCATTTTCTTGACAGTCCAGCTCATCATGGCTCCAGGCTGCCCTTGCAACTCACCTTTGTTTCCTTGGCACCACTGCCCAGTCTCAGGGCGTCTTTCTATCCTGAGGTGTCTCGCTCCTCATTCCCACACAGTCCCACCCATCCTGTGCTTCCTTCACTGAGGACTCCTGGGATTTTATGGAGACAAGAGGTGACTGAAACCCCATCTCCTGTCCTCCCAGGTGACCCCCCCCCCAAGCCCTCCATACCATCAACCTCAGTTCTTGCTGGGGGGCAAGAATGAGTTTGGAATAGTTAAATCCTGCCATGGCACCCCCCACAAGTCAGGAACTTTCTAGAATAAAATGTTTAGTGTCCATTCTGCTGCCCCCACACCTACTCCAATGAAGGACCCACTGACTCTCTCTCACCCTAGACTTCACTGAAGTGACTTTTTTCTTCTCAACTTTTTGTCTTGAAATATCTAAAATGTATCAGAAAGTTGAAATAATAGTATGATGAACATCCAAATTTTTTTTTTCTTTTTTGGTTTTTTGAGGTAGGGTCTCACTCAGCCCAGGCTGACCTGGAATTCACTATGTAGTCTCAGGGTGGCCTTGAACTCCTGGTGATCCTCCTACCTCTGCCTCCCAGTGCTGGGATTAAAGGCGTGCGCCACCACGCCAGGCTGAACATCCAAATATTTTTTTTTAATTTTTTTAAATTCTCATTTATTTATTAGACAGTATGGCCACCAGGGCCTCTTGTCCCTGAAAATGAACTCCACAAGCATGCGTCATTTTGTGCATCTGGATTTACATGGGTCCTGGGGAATTGATCCTCACTTGGCAGGCTTTGTAAGCAGGTGCCTTTAGCTGCTGAGCCAACTCCCTCTCCATGGTCCATGTTTTTATTTTTTGAGGGAATATCTCCCTTTAGCCTAGGCTGACCCAGAACTCACACCGATCCTCCTGACCCAGCTTCCTGAGTGTTAGGATGGAAGGAATGAGCCATCACACCTGGCTTTATTACTTTTTTTCTTTGTTACTTTTTTTTTGGTTTTTTGAGGTAGGGTCTCGCTGTAGTCCAGGCTGACCTGGAATTCACTATGTAGTCTCAGGGTGGCCTTGAACTCACAGCAATCCTCCTACCTCTGCCTCCGAAGTGCTGGGATTAAAGACGTGCGCCACCACACCCAGCTTCTTTGTTACTTTTTTAAAACTAGATTCATTAATTTGCATTTTTGTTGAAGGCATTATGTTTGATTCCTCAATATATGCCTTCTAGGATTCCTATATAATCACAAAAGAATTACCGTATCTGAAAATTTTAACATTCGAAATTTAATATAATAAAACACAGAGCACTAGATTTTCCTAAATGTTCCCAATATGTCCTTCCAAACTGTTTTTTAAAACTTTTTTCAACTCTTTAAAACTTTATTGACGGCTTCCATAAATATAAATAATATAATCACAATTCCCTCCTAACACCTTCCCTTTTTCCCTCCCAAATTCCCCCTTCTCTGAATCCCTTTTTTCCAACTAGTCTCTCCTTTTTTTTTGTTTTTTGTTTGTTTTTTACAAATTATTTTTATTTATTTGCAAGCAGAGAGAGATAGAAGAGAGATAGAGAGAATGGGTGCCCCAGGGCCTCCAGCCTCTGCAAATGAACTCCAGATGTGGGTACTGAGGAATCAAAGTCCGTTTGTTAGACTTCGCAGGCAAGCACCTTAGCCACTGAGCAATCTCTCCAGCTCTCCTATTTTGATGCTAAACTGTTTAAAATTAAATTGAGATTCAATCAAGGAGTATGACTTGCTTTGGTTGCCATTTCTTTCTCCTGTCCTTTAATTTTTTAAAAAAAATATTTTATTTATTTATTTTCAAGCAGAGACATACAGAGAGAGAGAGAGAGATGTAGAGAGAGCACCAGGGCCACCACCTTGTGGGTCTGGCATATGTAGGTCCTGGGGAATTGAACCTGGGGCCTTAGGCACTGGAGGCAAGTGCCTTAACCGTTGAGCCATCTCCCCAGCCCTCCTTTTTTATTTAATGACACAGCCCCTTTAAAGAGTCAAGGCCAGTATTTATTTAGAATTCCATAGCCTGGCCTTGCTGACCACTGTGTCTGGATTCATTCGGGGTCAGCAGTCTTGGCAGGACTATTCCATGGGTTCCTTTCTCCTACCACCCATGAGCTAAGTTTGTTTACTTGGGGAAAATTGTGATCCCAGCTAGAGCTCTTCATTCCATTGATTTTCACTTTCAGTTATTTGAGAGAAGCTATCACTGTGTTGCCCAGGCTGGCTTCAATTGATTCACCTACCTCCGACTCAGTGTCCAGCTTTATTATTATTGTTATTGTTTGTGGATGTGGATGTGTGCGGATGTGTGTGTGCATGTGTGTGTATGGGTGCATACATACCACATGTGCAGAGGTCAGAGGACAATCTTCCACTCTGTTTTATACATGGTCTCTCTTATTTGAGGCTAGGAAGGCCAGACAAGCTGGCCCGCAAGCTTCTGGATTCTAATTCACCTCCCATTGCCAAGGTCATTTTGAGATTATAGACACATGCTTTATGTTGTGGCTGGTTTTAAGTGCTGGGGGTCTGAACTACAGTCACTAGGCTTGAAGCAAACGCCTTTAACCAATGAGGCACCTCCCCAGCCCATGGTGTCTAGCTTTCTTTATTATTTACTTCCTCCTTTTTTTTTTTTTTGGTGCTAGATATTGAACCTGGGGCCTTGTGCGTGTTAGACAAGCACTCTACTACTGAGCTATATCCTCAGCCCTCAGTTTTTTGAGATGGGTGAGCTACCAGGTTGGCCTCAGACTTACAATCTTCCTGCCTAGTCTGCAGACTGCTGGAATTACAAGCATGTGCCTGATGAAGATATTTATATATGTGTGTGTGATTAATAATCTGTGGATGAGGCCTTGAGATGTGCTGCAGCCTTTCACCCACTTTTAGTTTTAGTATTTTGATATTAACTGATGACCCTTGCCTAAATCTGTTTCGACATCTCTGGTGACCATGTGGTGGCTTTAAGCCGTTGCTTCTCCATTTACTTAGCTGACATTCTTCTGCAAGTGACCTGGATCATTTGATTAGATTTAAATTATCTGTCATTTCCTAGGACAGGCCTAGCCTGAGCCCTCCACATCAGGATTCCCCTTGCCCACTCTGATGGCTCCCTACTCCCTGCCCCCAACACTTGGCATCATCGCAATGGTGGTATCATTTAATGTCAGCTTCTCAATGTACACTAAGAGTGTCGTAAAAGTGTTGTCTACCCCCAAGCCCAGCACATAGCTCAGTGCCTGGTTTCTAGTAATTGTTCAAACAACATATGTGTGTGTGTGTGTGTGTGTGTGTGTGTGTGTGTGTGTGTAGATAATCAAACCTCAAGCCTCACACATGTTGGGCACATGCTCTATGCTGAACCATACCCTCAGTCCTATATTTGTTGAATAAATGGATATAACATCCCAACTCTTCCTACTCTTGGGAGGAAGGGATAAGATTCTTATTTTCTCCTGGAGCCATAACTTTACGTTTGCTATGATGGCACACAGGTGACAGGAGCTGTGTGCTCTGTTCTGAGCCTTAGACTAAGTCCGTGTACTTGGGGACAGGGTACCCCAGACCATGGGCAGCCATAGGCAGGAACAAACCTTTCAAAAACTGTGAAAAAGCTGGAGAGAACAGTGATGCACATCTTTAATCCCAGCACTGGGGAGGCTGAGATAGGAGGATCGTCATGAACCAAGGCCAGCCTGGGCTAAAGTGGGAGCCTACCTGGTCAAAACAACAACCCTGCATCTATTTGTCAGACCTGAAAGTTCCTTCTGCTTCCAAGGTTTCCACTACATGTGCAAGAAAAAAGCATCCTCGCACTTCCTGTCTGTCTGATTGTGGCAGCCAAGATTGAATAGAGGAATACAGAAAAAAAAAAAAAAGAAGAAGAAAAACCAACAACGGTTCTTGATGGTGTTCACCCACCATGACAACACACACGCACTTCATCCCTTCAAGGCCATGGTTCCTTCTTCACTCCTTGGGAACGCTCTTCACACATGTTGGGCACTTTTCCTATTCATTAAGGCAACAACAATTTATGTTACTTTATTCTTTCAAGACAGGGTCTTTTTATGTAGTCCAGACTGCTTCAAACTTGGCAGCAATCCTCCTGCCTCAGCCTCTTGAGTGTTAGGATCATTGGGGAATTTCTCTGTGCTTAATAAATGGGGTTTCTTGCTGCTGCAAACGAATGCTAGGTGCTTGCAGTACTTTTTGCATCTGCCTTTTATGTGGATAATGGAGAATCAAACCCAGACAGTCAGGCTTTGCAAGCAAGTGCCTTTAACCACTAAGCCATCTCCCCAGCCCCTTAAAACAATTTAGTCCTTGAAAATCCACATGCAGGCTATGGTGGTTCACATCGATACTCCCAGCACTGGGAGGCTGAGGCAGGAGAATCACTATGAGTTTAAGGCTAGCATAGGCTTAAGTTGTAGGCCAGCCTGGGCTAGAGAGTGAGATCCTGTCCCCCCCCCAAAAAAAAAAACAAAGAAAGAGAGGAAGGAAAGAAGGAAGAAAAAGGAAAGAAGGGAGGGAGGGGGAGGGAGGGGAAGATACACACAAAATATGAAAATTATCACTGAGGGAAGAACCTGAGTTGAAATTCCTTAAAGCTCTGTTATAATTTAATATTTTAAAGAAGACCTGTAGGTCACTCGTGCTGTTTTCCATTCAAGGAGCATCTAGTGCCCTAATGAGGTTCAGGTGCCCAGGCTGCCAGCTGAGAGCTGCAGTGGGAATAGGCACAGCCCTGGCACAGAGGTCAGTGTCAAAAAGCACATGGGGGCTGGAGAAGTGGCTCAGCGGTGAAGGCGCTTGCCACCAAAGCCTAATGACCTGGCTTCGATTCCCCAGTACCCACGTAAAACCACAGGCACAAAGTGGCACATGTATCTAGTTTGTTTGCAGTGGCTGGAGGCCCTGGTGTGCCCATTCTCTCTGTCTCTCTATCTCTCTGCTTGCAAATAAATACACAAAATATTTTTTTAAAAAAAGCACATGGGACCGTGGTCACCTGGTGCCTGTGTTACCACACAGAGCAGCACACGACCTAACCTGGGTGGGGTGGGCCCCAGGATTTCCTGGGGGTTAAACATTCCAGGGACCAACATCTTCCCAGGATTCCCAACAAGAGGGAACACTTCCTGATGATAGACTGAGAATATGGTGTCCTTGTGAAGCAGGAAAGGCAGTCATATGTCTGTGGGTTTTATTTTGAAGCTATCAGATTTGTTTCAGTAATTTCTTTCTTTCTTTCTTTCTTTCTTTCTTTCTTTCTTTCTTTCTTTCTTTCTTTCTTTCTTTCTTTCTTTCTTTTTGAGAGAAAGAGAGAGAGAGAAAGAAAGAGGCAGATAGAATGGACACACCAGGGCCTGCAAAGGGACTCCAGACACATGTGCTGCCTTGTGCATCTGGCTTTATGTGGGTACTGGGGAATCGAACTTGGGTCCTTCTGCTTTGCAGGCAAACACCTTAACTGCTAAGCCATCTCTCCGACCTCAATTGTGCCCTATCTTAAGGGATGGTGGGATGCCTTCATTAAGTGCACCTGAGACAGTAGAGAGCTGGTTTAGGGGACTGACTTCTGGGCATCTGGCTTTTGTAAGCGTGTATAATCTCCTACCTCATTCACAGGAGCAGCTTTTAGCCATGGAGTGGGGAGTGAGTACAGATTTTGGGCCCTGGGATGTGGCTGGGAGGGCCTGAGCAGGCTGCCTTGTGACTGACCATCTGTCTCCCCAGCTCGCAAAATGGTGATGAAACCGGCACCTGGCCCAACAACCAGTTTGATACAGAGATGCTGCAAGCCATGATCTTGGCCTCTGCCAGTGGTAAGTGGTACCCAGAGGCATGGTGGGCTGGAGATGGGGCAGTGCTGTCACGGCCACCATGGCTGGAGAATGATAGGCTCTTGTAGCTGGTCAGAGGACCCACAACTTCAGGACACAGAGGCATGCTAAGGAATAGCAAGAGGTTGGGGGTCCTGGAATGCCCAGAGCACAGTAAACAGGAAGTCCATTGAGGAGATATGTGGATAGAATTGACATGTTGAGCTCTAAGCCAAGTGTGGTGGAGCAGGCCTGGAATTTCAGCATTCAGTCGGCTGGGGCAGGAGATTTGCTATGAGCTCAAGGCCAGCTTGGATTGGTTTGCTCAATCTTTAAATTTCAGTTTCCTCAGCCAAGCAAATGGGGACAGCAACTCCAAAAGTTTTTGTAAGCGTTAAAGAAGATGCAGTGAGTGTGAAAGCCTGTCACATGCTAGACCCCAGCCCCTGAAAGTGGGGGTGGGCGTTCCCAGCAGAGAAAAGGCTCCTCTGTTTTGCTAACTCTTCCTCCAGACCAGGATTTTGGATTTCCCAACAAGGAGCCTCAGTTATAATAGAGACTTGGTCAGTGGTGTGGCCCCTAAGGAGTACAAGGGTCATGAGCAGGGCAAACACAATAATATCATCAGTAGTTAGAGCCCAGGCTTTGGAGGCAGGCCAACTGAAGTTCAAATCTTGGTGCCACCACTTAGCTGTGAGGCTCTGTATAAGTTATTAAGCCCCTCTGGGCCTCAGTTTCATTTATTATGAAATATTAATAGGTTTCATTGTGCTGTTGTAAGGGCCAAATATAAGACTAGGCATAAGCTTGGCAGAGTAAGGCTCTAAATGATTAGTCATTACCGTTATTGATGTATAGGGATAAAAAGCAGAATTAGAATCTTTTCTTTCTCTCATTGTCTTTCTCTTTGACACAAGGCCTTATGTAGCTCAGGCTAGCCTTGAACTCCCTAAGTAGCTCTGGATGACCTTGAACTTCTTGAACTCCCTGCGTCCACCTCCCAAGGTGTGTGCCACCATGTCTTTATTTGGTGTTGAGGATCAAACCTAGGGATTCCTGATTGCTTGACAAGCACTCTACCAACTGAGCTGCACCTCCAACCAAGAACGAGAAGCTAATACCTGTTGTGCACATATAGGAAGATGTCACGAAGAAGTCTATTGTTTTGTAATCTGACCTTAAAAATTAATGTAATAAAAGAAGAAAAAATGACTAGCTTCTATACGGGAAGGTTGTGGAGGGCTAAGGCTCTGCCTTCCTGGAACTGACAGTTTTGCCCTTCACCATGTCTGGGGACGGGTAGGTAGAGAGCCCCAGAAGCGTGGCTGAAGCCATGACAGGACACTGCTGACCGTAGGATTCCATTTCAGCTGATCCACTCTAAGAACTCTGCAAGGCAGCTTCGATCACACTTGGCAAAGAAGGGATATGAAATGTCACATGCCCCGCGGTTCCCAGTTTTGAAATTCAAATCTAACTGGACACTGTATATTTTTATTTGCTACTATCTGGCAACCCTACCCTAGATGTTTATGGAGGCCAGGGCTGTGGCTGGCCAGAGAACAGAGGAAGGGACAGGTGAGGCCTGTGGCCATCCAGAGGCCAGATACTGAGTTGAGTATGACAGACAGGTGCCTGAGCCTGAGGAGCCAAGTCCAGCTCTTAAGGGAAGTAAACAGTCTTTTTAGCTGTTGTGACCTTGAGCCTTAAGGCCAAAAGGCAGGCTTTTCAGCCTAAATCCAGAGGCTAAAAACAGACATGAAAGCAGTATTTATGGCCTCAAACCCTCCCAGAAGGCCTCTCTGGAGCAGGGCCATAGCCAGCATGCTCCCCTGTCTGAGCTCCACCCTTCTCCTCCCACAGGGCCCTGGGGGAGGAAGGGACTCCCAGGCTGGAGGTGACAGGGTCAAGCCCTGCTCTCACTTTCACACCCACTTCCTAGGCCTAGAGCCTAAGAGGCTCCTGGAGCCCAGCCCAGCGAGGCTCTAGAAGGGAGAGGGAGGGACCCAGGGGAGCCTTTTTAAATAAACACTTGGGGGGGGTGCCCTCAAGGAGGCTGCGGTTTGCAGCTCAGCCAGCTTTGGGCTGACTCTTCAGGTCTCCCTGGTCCATCCGAAGTCTGTGTGGCTCGGGCTGGAAGGTTAAGGGGAGCAGAATGGTCTGGAGCTGGAGAAGAGCTGGCACCCCAACCTCGTCCAGCTGGAAGTCCTCCACGTTCTTTCTTGCTGCTTTTCTAAGTGTCTTCTGGGACTAAGAAAACCCCGGTCCTTGCCCGGGACAGGCGCTGGTGGCAAGGAGGGTAATAGATAGAAGAGCTGGCAACTCAACTTTTCTCAGATTCATGGATGACAAAGCTGCTACCTAGGTGATTCAGGCCAAGATCACAGAGCTCCCTAATGGTGGACAGAGCTCCAATGTGTTCTCCACTACAGTCTGGCTTCGCTACCTTCTGTCCCTCCTCGTCCACCCCAATTTCACAGATCCCCACGAGGTGGACAGGAGCTTCTGTGGTCATTTCCAGCCACTCTGGGTGCTTCTCTGAGACCTTGGGTGCTTAAGGATGTGGGTAGACATGGCTTCTGGTCCCTAAGTTAAACACCTCCCTGGTTTTTGCTCAGCCCCCCTTCTCCCTGCCCCACCTCAGTTCTCTGACCTGTAAGAGGAAGGTAATACGAATACCCAGGTCTTCTAGTTTGGGTGAAAGTTAGATAAGAAAATGTATGCAAAGTACCTAGAACAGTGCTTGCTAGCTAGCATTGCTCTCCCAAGCGGAGACTCTGGCTTCTAAATACTTGCCTCTGGCTTCCACGCCACGTTATGGCTTCTACTGTCCTTCCCTAACCAGTACCTGGTTAGAGTAGCAATTCAGTAGTTCTGGTATTTCTTCAAATGTTCGTCTGTGCGTGCCTGTGCCTGTGTGGTGCTGGGGATTGAACCCAGGTCTTCACCCATGCTAGGTAAGCTTCATCTCCTGTCTCCCCTTCCCTGATTTTTTTTAAATAGGTCTCAGTATGTTCGGAAGCCTCTCTTTCCTCTCCCCACCCCCTCCCTCGCTCCTCCCTCCCTCTGGCCCCTGAATCACTCTGGAATCTGGCTCTTTGAAGCCTGATCTGGGCCCTGCCCCTTCCATTCCCAGGCCCCAGGAGGCTGGACGTGGCTGGCAGCTGGAGGGGACCAGGCTCCCTCAGGGAGTTAATTAGGGAAAAATCGGGAAATGTCAGTGACTCACAGGGCGAGGAGAGGAGGAAGTGGGCCTCTGCTCCCTGCCTCCCAAGCTCTCTTCCAGCCCCCAAGGTCCTCAGCTCCAGGACTTGGGGAGTAGAAATGGAGGCTGTGGAAATCCGGGTACTCAGTGGGGAGGCGGAGAGACCCCCCGCCACCTCAGCTCTTCCTTTCTCATGCCCTCCCCCTCTCACCAGCTCTGGAAGTATTTCCTGTCTTTTTAATTTCTCAATCCCTGGTTGAAGTCCCAGGATTACTCAGCCTCTCCAGCAGCTAGCTAGAGCATCTCCAGCGTCTAGGGTGGGGGCAGAGGAAGAAGCTAGGAGGTGGACTCTTCAGCCATTAGGCCAGGCTGGGAGGGACCTTCTGAGGTGTTAACTGTCTCTCTGCCAGAGTGAGCAGTGATGGAAGAGTCACTTCTGCTTCTCTCTCCACCAACCCTCCTCCCAGCCAGGAGAGTGAGCGGAGGGCATGACACACTGGATGAGGCAGCTGAGGACAGCACTTAAAGTGCCAGGGCCTGGGGTGGAGCCCTGTCACAATGCCAAAGGCCCTGTGATGGGCATTCCTCGGCTGCAGTCATGAGTGTGCATTCACTTCATCTGGAGAGCTTGTCACAACGCAGAGGAGGAGTCTTTATCTTATTAAAAAATTAATATTTTTATTTGCAAGTGCTTGCATGCACACACACACACACAGAGAGAGAGAGAGAGAGAGAGAGAGAGAGAGAGAGAGAGAGAGAGAGAGAGAGAAATTGAGAGAGATGTCCATGCAAAAGACGGCTCTCACCTCAAAGGAGATAAGAATTTATTCTGGAGGCAAATGGCCCAGGAACACAGGGTGAGGTTACCCCAGTCCATGCTTCAATGTGTTAACAATTTTATGAAAGCTTTATAGTCACAGAACAAAGGAAAGTCATAAATCAAGGCACTTCTCAAATACATCCGCTGACCTTCAGGTAGGCGGATTACAGCACAGCCGGAAATCTTCACCATTGGCTTTAGATGCTGATGACAGTCTTAGCCCTTGTGTTGGTGGAAGCTGGTGGCCTGCTAGAACATTCCAAAAAGGTTGCACCTGATCACATGGATGTTAGGTCAGACACAGAGGTGGGCAATAATGGCTATTTAGGGGCTCAAGGGAGCCCAAGGGAGTTTGGCTCTGACCTTGCAGCGTTCCATCTCTGTGGTCACAGGAGTTCTCTGAGTCCATTGAGCATTGCTGGAAGTAGGTGTAGCATTTGCCGTGCTTTTCTGGGAACTTTAGTTCACAGACAGAATGGGTGCAGCAGGGCCTCTGGCCACTGCAAACAAATTTCAGATGCATGTGCCACTTGGTGCATCTGGCTTTACACTGGGTGCTGGGGAATCAAACCCAGGCCATTAGGCTTTGCAAGTGGGCACCTTTAACTGCTGAGCCAGAATGTGTACCTCTTTGAGCCCCAACTTCTTCAGCAAGTGGGAAGTTGCCTAGTGACACTCTGATGTCACATACCTCAGACATTCTGAACCCACATTTATCTGCCGCCAGGAACCTCATCATCTGGGTCTCCTGGCGCACGGGGCATCCCATTCTAGCCCGGCTTCTCTGCCCTCAGAGTAGGGCTAATGTCCAAACAGGTGTCCGTGGTGGAAGTATCTGTATCCTTCTCTTGGATGCATTTAGGCCTGAGTGCCATAGTCACGTAGTGACCCATGTAAGTGGCCTTCTCTCACTCTTGGTTCCCTCACCTGTAGAATGAGGACCACATGCCTGACTTGAAAACACCGAGCATTTGCTTGGCACAGTGAAAGCACTCAAATGCCATCAAGGAGTGACTGCAGCCAGGCGGGCCTGGCGGCAGATGTCTGTATTATACAATGCTTATTAGTGTTGACTCAGGAGGCAGACGTAGGAGGATTTTAAGTTCAAGGCTGGTCTGGACAAGAGCCGAGGATGCAGCCTCGATTGTACAGCACTTGTCTAGCGTGTACAAGGCCCTCGGTTTGGGTCCCTAGGACGAAGGGTGTGGTGTGTATGGGTAAGAAATCAGTGGGTTGGCCTAGTAGCACATGCCTTTAATCCCAACATTTAGGAGACAGAGGCAGGAAGATTTCTTGTTTAAGCCCACCCTGCCTGGGCTACATAGTGAGACCTATTTTAAAAAATCAGGGAAGGGGAGACAGGAGGTGAAGCTTACCTAGCATGGGTGAAGACCTGGGTTCAATCCCCAGCACCACACAGGCACAGGCATGCACAGACGAACATTTGAAGAAATACCAGAACTACTGAATTGCTACTCTAACCAGGTACTGGTTAGGGAAGGACAGTACAAGCCATAACGTGGCGTGGAAGCCAGAGGCAAGTATTTAGAAGCCAGAGCCTCCGCTCGGGAGAGCAATGCTAGCTAGCAAGTACTATTCTAGGTACTTTACATACATTTTCTTATCTAACTTTCACCCAAACTAGAAGACCTGGGTATTCTTATTACCTTC
Organism: Zapus hudsonius; assembly: GCA_004024765.1. Lineage (NCBI taxonomy): Eukaryota > Metazoa > Chordata > Mammalia > Rodentia > Dipodidae > Zapus > Zapus hudsonius. The sequence continues at coordinate 13,509 of PVHP010015360.1, forward strand.
CTCTTACAGGTCAGAAAACTGAGGTGGGGTAGGGAGCTTAGGTAGCCTGCTCTAGAATCATAGTAAGAGGAGCAGCTGGGGATTAAGCCTAGGCTCTGTCTCTCAGCCTCCCCTCAGCTCCCTGTGGACGGAGACTGCCTTGGTGACCATACTCCCAGTGTTCAGTGTGGTCAAGGCCCAGGGTACTTTGTAGGCATTCATTAGCTGGGTAGAAGCCAGTCAGTGCCCCCATCTGATGCCCTGCTCTTTCTGTCTCGACAGAAGCTGCTGATGGAAGCTCCACCCTGGGAGGGGGAGCTGGCACCATGGGCTTGAGTGCCCGCTACGGACCCCAGTTCACCTTGCAGCATGTGCCTGACTATCGCCAGAACGTCTACATCCCCGGCAGCAATGCCACACTGACCAATGCAGCTGGCAAGCGGGATGGCAAGGCTCCTGCGGGTGGCAATGGCAACAAGAAGAAGTCGGGCAAGAAGGAGAAGAAGTAATATGGCGGCCAAGCCTAGAGCCAAAGGGCGGCCTCCCTCCCCAGCCAGCCTAACTTGTCTTTACTCGTACCCAGGCCTCAGAATTTCAGGGCTTACCCCCAGAATGCTGGTAGGGGCCAAGGCCATGCTCCCCATTGGGAAACGGAAACAAGTGCCCAGTCAACACCCCCCCCATCTCTGCCCCTAAGGGCTTGAATATGCAAAGGGAGTTCTGCTGGAACCCCCATCCAATCAACTGATGTACCCACATGGGTAGTGGGGCTAAGACACCCCCCCTGTAGTTACAACTGAACTTCTCCATCTTCCAGCTCAATCAGGCCCATCCATCCCTTGGCACCCTCCTCCCCACCCTGCCCGCCTGCCTGCTCCTTCAGTTTCTCCACAAGGTAGTTGGGCTGTTGAGGTATCAGGCGTCCTGCACAGGCTCCTAGTTCTCTGGGCCTCCCTTCACTTACATCTTCCCCCAAAGCATGGTTTGTTGCCAGTCTTTCCTGCGGCTTCTACACTTGATACCAGTGCTTCAGTTTGGGGGACATAGCCACCATCCCCGGATACTGATGCTTGCTGGAGTAAGGGAAGGAAGTGTGCTACCACGCCTCCTCCCAAAGCCTGGGGACCAGTCTTTTGTTTCGTTTTGCTTTTCCTTGTTGTTCCCACTGCATGCTGCCACCTCCCTCCCTTTCCTCCTCCAAGAAAAGACTCCTTTGCATGTTTGGAGACGGTAGGGGTGGGCGATAACGAAGGGAAGTATGTGTGTATAAGGCGGTGGACGAAGCTAGCCTATCAGTTAACAGTCTTGCAGGAGGTTCTGTATGTCCCCAGGGTAGAGGGTGCGGGGCCCAAGCCCCAAATTCCAATCATACACACCAGGCTGGACACCCCCTCCAGTTCAGCTTGGGCTGAGCTATCAGGATCAATGGATTTTAAACTGGCATCTCAGTCCAAGAAAGCTCGGAGGGAAATCAGGACCAGGTCCGAGAGGTCAGGGGGCCTCTGTGGGTGCTGGGTACTCCAGAGGTGTCCCTGGGCCACAATCATGGAGCAGGGACCTAGTGGGCTCTCCAGCCCGGCCCTCCACCTGCCAGGTGCGCAGCCCCCCAGTGCCTCCCTGTGCATAGCCCTCCCTCGGCCCACCCCCTGTCCCGCTCACCCGCGGGACCCTCCCAGTAGCTAGAGCCCCTCCTCCGGCCAGTAGTGTAGTGCGATGTGCTTTGACGTGATGGCGAGCGGGCGGCGGCCGAGAGCCCGAGCCGCCCGCGGCCCGTGCTGTGTTGTGCTGTGTCCACGCGCGCCCGCCGTGGCGACCCTCCCTCCCCGGTACTGACTCCTCTGAGCTGCTCTTCGCGTAGTCACGTAGCTCCTGCCCCCCTGTATCTCACGCAAGTTTTATACTCTAATATTTATATGGCTTTTTTCTTCGAAAAAAAAAATAAAAACGTTTCTTCTGAAAGGCTGGGGTGTCACCGAGCGCCCGGATCTATTTCTGAACCGTGCGTGCGCGCGCGCGCGTGGTCTGGTGGATGCTACTGTCCAATACGGCTGCGCCTCGGCTGTCTCCAGGCAGAAGAGGAGAGCTCCCGCCCCTTCCCCAGAGACCCCTCCTCAGCCAGGGGAGGGTGGGATCATTGCAGCTGCCGCAAGTCTTCAAAGCCCTAGCTTGGCCTCAGTTTCCCTTCCTGGAGCACGCCCCGCCCTGCTGCAGCAGTGACCAGGAGGGTCCAATTCCCAGTAGGAGGTTGTTCCCGGTCCTCGGGTCCGCCCCGCCCCCACCGGGATTGTGTCACCCTTTCTGCCACCTCCTGGTCTGTTGTCATGGAAACCAAACCTTCCAGAGCAGCAGCGTCTGGGGGCGACTTTCTTGTGTGGGAGGAAGGGCCGGGCGGTGTGCGCTGACTGAGATGGGAGCAGGTTTTCTCAGAGCCAGGCTGAGGAGGGGAGAGCTGCTCGCCTGGGTTCTTTTCCAGCGAGCCTCCGCCTGAGCAGTTGTGGTTGCTCCCCTAATTGGTATGTGTGTCCATAAAGCCTAGAAGAAACATGGTCTCTGGGGAAGAGAAAGGGAGGCGGCAGGCAGCCCCCACACCTCCAGCCCCGCTAGGGGAGCAGCTGCCCAAGACCCAGGGGCTAGTTCAAAGGCTTTTATTTCTAGTTCCACAAGCTGCCCAAGTGGGCTTGTGGTGCCTTCCAGTCTAGCCTGCGGGCTCAAAACAGGACTGCAAGAAGCATGGCTCTGAGTGGCAAGTCATCTGGTGCTTGACCTCAGGCTTTTGACCTCTGCTGGGCAAGCATAAGCTTCCGGACCCAGGATTCTGCCCCTTCGTGCCTGGACCGTGCTCAGGTAGCACAGGGTGAGCTGAAGCCTAGAGGAAGCAATGTGGAAGAGCTAGGAGCTGCACTGAGGGCTCTATTGGCTTATGGATTGCAAATAGTCCGAGCCAAGCTCCGGAGGGGCAGAAATCACCTTGTATTAATTATCTGTAGCCTTGTGCCCAAGCACAATGTATCTGGCACTGCTGTTTGTTAGGCCAACGGGGCTGTGATGGCTGGAGAAGAGGAGCCTGCACTAGAGTGAAAATTCCACAAGGGAGGCAGGAAAGCGGTTGTTTCAACACTTTATTAAACAGTTGGAAACAAACCCATCAAACTGGAGGTGATGACATCCCCAAAGCCCGAGGTGAGGAGTTTGTATTTTGTCCCTCTTACTAAAAAAATTTATTAATGTATCTTAGCAAAAGTAGATTAAAAAAGAAAGGGCCAAAGCCCCAGATGTCAGCAAGCAGGGGGGACTCAGGACACAGAAGACCCCTGCATCACAGCCTTCCCAGGAGTGCCTCAAGGCTGCTGCCATTGCCCCTTCAGCCACACAAGCCCTCCTTCCTAGCCTCAGACCCCTGTAGTCACCCTCGAGTTTCCCAACTCTCCCTTATCTAAGGACTAAGTGTCATTCTGTGTGTAGCCTTGGGGAGGGGGCTCAAAAGGGCACAGGGAGGGCAAAACAAGTGACTCTAAGCCAGAGATTCTGAGCTTCGCAGGGCTTGGGCCACCAACAGTTTGGTCTGCTCACTGTTTGGAAGAAGTAGGGGTACAGTGTGGGGATACCCCCTGTGCCCACTTCTCAGTGTCCACTTAGCATCTGCACATTTGGCTTGATAACTTTTTAAATTCATAAAAACTGTGGCCTCAGAGCTCCTGACACTCTTAAGACGTGCCCCAGCCCAACCACAGAACTAATGCTGGGGATCTACCCAGTCTTGAGGGCTGGAGCCAAGTCCAGGCCTGTACGGTGAAGCCCCAGGAATACTTTAACCTAGCATCAAAGCCTCTTATATCATGGAGGAGGAAGGGGACAGGAAGTTATTTTTCTTAAAAAAATTTTTTTTCATACAAAAATAGATCCATTTGCAAAACAATTTCTCAGCCAGGAGGCTCCACCTCCCATTTCCTTGGAGACAGAGGGTGAGGTGTTGGAGGTCACACTACAGCCCACACTCCAAATGAGATGCACCAAAGCTCTGGGGAGGGCAAGAGGGATTCTGGCTGGGTGGCCAGGGGCTGATGCGAAGGGCCTGGGGAGGCAAGGGCATATAGCTCGGCAGCAGACAGGCCCTACACTCACTGTGGCTACACCCTAGCTATGAGCCTAGTGGCTCAGGCCCGGGCCACAGTGAAACAAAATAAAGTGGTTAAGACCCTTTGTTTGGGAGGCTTTTCCCAGGGAGGTGGGTACGGGGTGGGACTTGTTCCCTGCTTCCTTAAAAGCAGGTCCCAATGCCACAGCACTAATAATAAATAACAACAGCCAAGGGGAAGAGTAGCAGAGGTGACAGCAATGAAAGGAACCCAAAGGTTCACAAGCCCCATGCTATTCTCAGGGCCAGGGAAACCACAAAAGAAAAGCACAAATCCAGCAAGATTGACCTAGGGGAAGGCCCACTAGAAAGTGGCGCTTACAGAGCAGGCTGGGTCTTGTCTGAGACGAGGCCCTCTGAGTAACAGAAAGGGGACAGGGAGGGTTAAGGCAGCAAACACAGACCCTGCTTTGGTAATACAACAGCCAGGGTTGGCTGAGTTGGGCTCAGATCTCCCCATGCTGCCCTTTCCTTCTGGCCTCCAGACAGCTGAAGCTGTCTGTGATGTTCAGAGAAGGCCAGGAAGGAGGACAGGGTCAGGTGGTTGAGTGGCCACTGAAGAGGAACATCCCCTTGACCATTTAGGCACATGCTGCAGGCAGACAGTCTGGGCTCCATTTAGAAGCTGCCATTGCCATGGAGCCCAGCCTTAGCTAGCACGGCCGACAAGCTCCTTGGCTTCCTCAAGAATTGTAGGGACGCCTTCAACTTTGGGCACCTTGGCAGCAGCAGCAGTCATGGCATCATCCTTGGTCAGCTCCGAAGCTAGCAGAGATGTGACTGCACACCCAGCCTTCCTGTTGACTGTAAAAGAAGACACGAGAGATCACAACCATGGAAAACCAAGTTGCTAATCTCTTTCAAACTCTACAGCAGTTCAGCCAGAAGCCATGCAATCATGGCTGCTGCCTTGTCTGGTTCATAAAGTCTTTAAGGAAGAACAGAGACCCAACATGCTGAACACACTAGAGTGTGGTGCAACGGGAGAGTAAATCTTCCCCTGCTTCCTTGTGTGGAAAGCCCAAAGGTTTAAATCAGAACTGGTTTTAAGTATTGGCTTGAAGAGAAATAAAGTACTCCAAATCTTTTTTGCTTATTACAGGTTTGGGAGAATTAAATAAACTAAGTTTAGTTTTCTAAGCAGTCCATAAAAAAGGCCCCTAGGCCAAAACACAAGGCAGCCTCAGCAGGGCTGGTCCTAGCAAAAGGCCCGTCCGTAGGCTTCTGAGGGGAAGCTGTAAAGAGGAACAGCAGTCACTAACTGTACAGCACACCCTCACATTGTTTCTCTAACTACCAACGGCCACACGCCTGGCTCTTCCCCATCTTCTCAAAGTGCCCTACAAGATATGTATAGCATGCATGCAAATACACACGCCAAGGAGGGCAGGGATAGAAGGTATGCCAGAGCAGACAAAGCCAGAATTAAGGATGATGATCAAGACAGAGTAACCATATAAAGAAACCTCAACCCCAGCAGCTTAAGAGCTGTGAAGGTCTAATTGTCCTCCCACATTGGAAAAGAAGATCCAATCAGTCCACGTGTTTCTGCTAGGATGTACCCACATTTATGGAATGCACATTTATGACCCTAGTATCCCCACCAGAAACACAGCTTCTTGGGGACTATGCCTATCTCTTCCCTTGTTCTAGAAGCAGCATAGAGAGACTGCCTGTACAAAGAGCAGGCTGGAGTAAAAAGCCATCCAGATACAAAAGGCTATCTATATATGCCATGATTTCATGATTCCAGCCTGGGCCAGTCCACAGAAATAGATAGTGGAGTAAAAAACAAACATGGTGGTGTGATAGTACATAACTGTGATCCCAGCACTCAGGCTGAGACTAGCCTGGGCTATACAATGAGTTCCAAGCCAGCCTGGGCTGTAAGACCATGTTCAAAAATCCTAGATAAGTAAAGGAAAAAGGTTAGTGATTGCTGGGGGCAGATAGAGGAGAATCAGAAGTGATGACTATCAAATAGAAGTATTTGAGGATAGATATGTTTACCCCGCTGTGAACATGCACGGAAACATCCACTAGGTACCCCAAGATACACAAAATTTTTATGTGTCAGTTTGAAAAAGCAATTGCTAATGGATAGTCTCTTTGGAGATGATTAAAGTGTTCTGGAATAAAACAATGGCAACCACCACCCAATCCTGTGACTATACTCAAACCCAGTGAACTATATACTTAAAAATGTTGATTTTTAACTCAGTTTAATTTAAAAGCAAAACAAAACCTTCCAGGGAGACCAAGGAAAAGCTGGTGTGGAGAAAGTAGTGCCTGAGTCTCAAGGAAGCAGAAAAGCATGAAAAGCCGCAGGACAGGGCAGCTGGGGACACAAGCGGGAAGGAGTCTGGAGGAGCCCGTGAACCAAGCGCTTCCTGTGGGCCAGCGAAAGGCTTTAGGTAGGCAGATGCAAACGGAATCAGAGAGCTAAGTCTTTGCCAGGACTATGTCTCACTGCAGAGCCATCACACAGGCTACCTGCAGGCCAGGCAGGGGGCAGGCAGCATGCCTACAGGTTACCAGCTCAGAGGTCTCCTCCTCCTCCAATTCCTCCTCCTCCTCCTCCCAAGGGTACAGGGAGTTGTCTACTAAGAGGAGAAACAGCAGTGAAAAAACCCTAACTGACAGCCACAGGGTATTATCTGAGTGGAGATCACAGGAGTGTGATGCACACATCTGGGGTTTCACCGAGTCACCTGCTGGACTGTGAAGACAGACTGCTGCATCAGTAACTGATGAAGGACAAGAAGCTCACTTGAGTGCAACTGTAGTTGCCTACATGTGTGTACTTCTTCTACCTTCCTTCTTGGTCTCTCCTCACTAGCACATTCTTCCTCACTCCTTTCTGAAGTGCTCAGAGCCCCAAGTTCTTGTGTCAAGAAAGGTGCTAGTTCAGTATCTCCTTACTGCTTCTCTGAATTTAAGACTCCAGCAGTGAGTGCACACCTCTAGTGGATAAGCTAAAATAACTTCTGACCCCAGACTCTGAGAGCATAATCCTAGAGGTCAGGGTGGGTTAGAATAAAAACACCAGCAAATCAACCATGTAACACTGTCTAAGTAGAGCTGAATTTAAAAAGGTTAATGATTTGGAAAAAAATTTATGAAACACAATCTAGGAACTACTACTAAAGAGGAAGTGCCTGTGTTAATAAGCTTCCTCAGGGAAGAGGAAACTGGGACACTCATTACCACCCTAAATAATATTAGCGTTTAAAATTTTCCTAATTAAACCTTCTGCCCTATTTTTACAAAATGGGAAAGAATAAGTAGTGGGTACAGGAACATTTTTAAAGACAATCTTTTTCAGACAGGAGGGATCTTCATAAAACCTCCCTGAAGCAAATTCACCGTGTCCAAGACTCTCCTTGCTAGACTCTAGACTCCTTGCTAGACTCTCTGACAGTGTCATCTTCTGCCTCAATGACATGCTTACTCTGGGAACTGCCCTGGATGTGGAATCATAAAAGTGAGCTATAGTTCTAGTTTCATCTGGCAGCTTCCCTTCATCCTTTTACCTAGGAGCAGGTTAGATCCTGATCACTAGGGTCAGGAGAGTCTTCCCAAGGCTCTAGCCCAGGGATCCCTGTTAGTGTAAGTGGAGCTTATAGGGAAGCTGGTAAGAGATAGAGATAGATTTCTTTATTGACTTGCATCCTAGTGAGCAAGGGGCCTGTGTACAATTCATTCATGGAAATCAAGTTGAGTCATTAAACCACAAACTGACTCAATCATGGGCCTGAAATAGTCACTGCAATACAATTCCATGGATTCTTTGCTTCAACACTCAAGCCATTGTTGTCCTGCACCCTGAGGATCATAGCAGTTTACAAGTTGCTTTTAAAGATCCAGCCCTGACAGTAACTCTCCTCAATGGGTTTTTGTGCACTGGTCACTCACTCTTGTCTCTAGAGCCCGGAAGATTTTAACATTCCTGGAGACTCTAGGGGGGGAAAAGAAAGCTAGTGTCTTTGAATAGAGACAGCTGGCTCTTTGGGGACGTGAACACTGTAGACAAGAGGTCTTAGTGCTCTTGCTTCACTGGCTATTAGCAAACAGTCAGAGGTACTCAGGGCAAGGGTCTTCAGAACACTGGATTCGGCAGGCCCAGGGGTAGCCTGTAACCCCCAAGGTCTTTGTACTTTGAGAACAGGCCCTTCTAACTTTAACTGTGTTTTTTCTTCCCTTAATCCTACTTTCACAGTGTAAAATAAAAAAATAATTTTAAAAAATAGTGCCAGACAAGACCCTAGAGACCATTCTGGTTCAAACCCCTATTTTTTTTTTTTTAAAGGAACAGAATCTTTCTTTTAAAAAATATTTTATTTATTCATTTTCAGAGAGAGAAAGAAAGAGAGAGAGAGAGAGAGAGATAAAGAGAGACAGAGAGAGAGAGAGAGAGAATGAATGTACCAGGGCCACCACCTTGTGGGTCTGGCTTTTGTGGGTCCTGGGGAATTGAACCCAGGGCCTTAGGCACTGGAGGCAAGTGCCTTAACCGCTGAGCCATCTCCCCAGCCCCCATCCTCTTTTTTTTGAGACAGGGTCTTGTTCTACACAAGGCTTCCTTGGAACTCATTCTGTGGCCTTGGCTGGCCTCTGCCTCAAACTCACAGTGATCTTCTCTTCCTACCTCAGCCTCCTCAGTGCTGAGATTATAGGTACAAACCATCATACTCAGTTTCTACCTCCCTTCCCTCCCCCTTTCTTTCAGATTTTAACTTCAATTCCAAAGCCCTGACTTTCACCCTGAGCCTTCAGAGCAGGGATATGAGCTCCCTGTTTAAAACTTCCTCAGGAATATTTGAACGACATGAGGAGTGGCTATGAAGTGTAACCCAGAGTCCAAGGACATTCTCTCCACCTCCATGTGGCCCTGACCCTCTACCTCTTTTTATACAGAGAGACAGTCTTAGAATCATCAGGTGACTCCACTAAGATAACAAGACAGCACTAGAGCTAAAACTTGACTTTGGATCTCTTTTTAAAATGTCTATTTGCATGTGCACTGTGTGCATGTGCCCAAGTCTCTTGCTGCTGCAAACAGAACTGGCTCTAACAAGACATTCTTCATTCTCCCAGGTATGCTTAGTGAGCTTAGTAAAGCTGGAGCCAGTTTAAAACTATAAATTCTTTTTCTCTAATATTTCTATTTATTTATTTGCAAGCAGAGAGAGACAGAGACAAGAAAGACAGAGAGAATGGGTGTTCCAGGGCCTCTGGCTGCTGTAAATGAACTCTAGTTGCATGCACCACTTTGTGCATCTGGCTTTATGTAGGTACTGGGGAATTGAACCTGGGTTATTAGGCTTTGCAGGCAAATGCCTTAACCACTAAGCCATCTCTCCAGCCCTGTGATTCTTTTTTTTTTTCCCCCCGGTTTTTTGAGGTAGGGTCTCACTCTAGTCCAGGCTGACCTGGAATTCACTAGGGTGGCCTTGAATTCATGGCAATCCTCCTACCTCTGCCTCCCGAGTGCTGGGATTAAAGTCATGTGCCACTACGCCCAGCCTTGGAATTCTTTTTGTTTTCAACATTTTTTTGTTTTTCCGAGGTAAGGTCACTTTATTTAGCATTTCCTGGTAAAGTCTCTATTCCCTTTTACACTAGGAGATGGTACTTTGACTAATTTAAGTAGTCAAAGGGTAGACTCCAACAAAAACCTTTGCTTCTTCCACCTGTGAGTCCTGGTTTTCCAATTGGAAAGTGGAGAATGGGGCCTTCCCAGCAGAGGGAAACCACTGATGTCTGGCTGCCTGTATACAGGAAGCATCTGGGATGCTAGTACAGTTCCTCAGGAAAAGGCTCAAAAGGGAATTCCCCAGGAGTCTGATGCAGGCCAGGTCTAGCTGAGAGGCTCACAGGAGACAGTAGTGAGTTACATGGTACTTTCATTATGCTTAATGCTTTTATGTAAAGCCACACCACCTCACACAGTAGGTAGGAAACAGTGCTATGAGGACCTCAGTCATCCTCCCCACCCTCCAATGCCTGTATGTAATACTGCATGTTCTGTTGCAGATTTCTAAGCTCTTCTTACCCATTTCCCTTCTAGAGATTTTATACACAGAAAATGCCATAAAATGGCTAAGTTGTGAATTGGGATTCTTCTATTTAGTAAAAGGTTTAGTTATATAGAGGAGCTCCAAGAAGGGAACTTCCCCGTAGGCATTCAGGGTATGGGTAGAAATAGCCAATCAGCCAGCCATTAACTAGTGAAGCCCATAGTCATCATTTGGGCTAGTATACTGTCTTCCAGGGTCTAAGAGACATCACTGAACAAAAAGCTCAGCATTGAGCCAAGCCAGTCAAACCACTCTACTCCTTACAATAACTTCAAAGTAAAGCTCATATCAAATGGTTTATAGAGCACATCAGCCAGCAAATAAAGAAAATAGCTCTAACTTCTTCACAATTATGCTTTTGCTGTAACTCTCTACCTTCAACCTGGGAAAGAAGCCACCATTAAGGATGGACAGCTTTATCTACACCTTCTTTTGAACTAGTTTCTCGGTCACTCCATGCTTCCCTCCAGGGAAACATATCCATTAATCCTTATCCATACTAATATGGGTCATGCATGTGTCTTATGTCCATTATTTTTTCTAAAGGCTCTGGCTCAGTGTAATCAACTTTTATCTTCTACATGATGGGAAAGGAGGGTATGAGGAGTGAGGAAGAGGCCCAGTCCAGCCCTTCACTTCAGATTGTCCTCTACAGTCTTACATTGAGGACAACAATGCTCAGCTTTTCTCTCCAGGATTTCATACTTTCTATTCTTTATCTGTATGTCTCCTGGTGAAGTTCAGAGTAAAGGCTTTTTCTTTGTATTTTAAACTAAGATATACAGCTTTGTATTTGGGTCATTTTTTAAATACACAAATGCTCGCCAAGTCCCTGTGCCCTGCACCACATTTCTGCTTTGAGGATGGATGAAAACACACACACACACACACACACACACACACACACAAATAAATAAAATAAAATCCACCGGAGGGCTGGAGAGATGGCTCAGCGGTTTAGGCACTTGCCTCCAGGGCCTGGGTTCAATTCCCCAGGACCCACATAAGTCAGACATACAAGTTGGTAGCCCTGGTACACTTTCTCTCTCTCTCTCTCTCTCTCTCTCTCTCTCTCTCTCTCTCTCTCTCTGCTTGAAAATGAATAAAATATTTCTTAAAAAGATTAAAGAAAAACCCCACCCAAGTCAAATGTTATTCATTTGCTGTTAATCCCTGAAGCTCTGGTTTTCTAAGTCAGGACTTCCTACCGTGGGAAGAAGACTAGTCTCTATGTAGGATACCAGATGCTCCTAAACCCAGGAGCATCCCTATTTGCTTGTTAGTCCTGTACGGACTAGCATGACCAGGAGCTTCCAGAAACCCATTACCCTGCCCCACAACACCCAGATGGGACCTATTTAGTTACTTACCCTGACGAGGTCCTCTCTTCCGTCGGAATGCTGCACCTGACTGCAGGGCTTCTAGTAGACTGTCCATCACACCTGTTTCATCACCCTCTGTCATGAACAAAGACAGAGCTGTAAACTCTTCAGCCAGTCCAGCATGGTGACTGTCAAGATTCACATGATGCATGGCTAATACTTGGTTTTCCCTCTCGCACACTGGCTGACAGCTCAGAACAGACAAGAGGGGCTCAACTTCAAATCTCACAGACCCGTGTTTACTTGTATTCATTTTAAAATGGCCAAAACAAAAGAATCATTGTTTTTTTGCACAAACCAAGAAATGTTTTTACTGCAATGCCACCTTCTCCACACAAATCAAGACTAGTTCACAGAATTATAAAACTAACTCCAGTAACAGGGTAAACACATACACTACAGTGAAATGAATATGCAACTGTGCTAGACAAGGTGGCCCATGCTTATAATCCCAGCACTTGGCAGGTGAAAGAAGGGTGGCTTGATGTTTAAGGTTAGCCTGGACTACAGAGGAAGACCTTCCTTTTATTTCTGTTTTGTTTTTCAAGGTATGGTCTCACTCTAGCCCAGGCTGACCTGGAATTCACTATGTAGTCTCAGGGTGGCCTCAAACACACGGCAATCCTCCTATCTCTGCCTCCCAAGTGCTGGGATTAAAGGTGTGCGCCACCACACCTGCCAACCCTGTTGTTGTTTTTTTTTAAGCAACCATTACCATTCCCTGTTCTTATGGTTTTCACTCCAGTTTACTTCAAACCTCTGATGGAGTATCTGGTTTCAGAGCAGAGCTAATAGAGACCGCTCAAGATTATATTTCACTTAAGTACTGCTTTCAGTGGCTCTGTTTTCCTGAAGTCAGTTTAGCATCTAAGAGCTTAGAGCAACCTGGCTGGAACACAAATAGTTAATGTAGAATCCTGGTTCCAGCCAGGCTCAGTTTCCATGGCAACAGCTCAGGATGGAGAAATCTGAAACTGTGAAATCCCAAGGAGCCTGTTGGCTGCCAGCTCCAAGGCTGGGGCTCATTGCTCCTAGCGCCACCTGCTGTTTGAACATCACCAGTACAGCTGACCTACATTCAGACTTCACTTGCTTGACCCAAGTACTGGGAATAGGGCAGGGTCCACTACGCCACCTGTTGGCAGGGTACATGTAGCTCTACCACCAAAGTCAACTGGACTCCACCTTCCCCCACTACACCCTATGCAATCTAGGGGGAAACTCTGGAGACCCAGAGAGATTAAGAAGTTAAGGATACTTGGAATGACTTTTAATAACATCACTGGAACAAAGCTGATGGCTTCTGTAAAAGAAGTAAGGGCAAAAGAAATATGCTGAGACTACATTAGTGAATTCCAGGTCAGCCTGAGCTAGAGTAAAACCTTACCTTGAAAAAACAAACAAAAAAAAGTCTATGGGAGCTTAAGGCCTTAGAGTAGTCCAAAATGCTTGTGCTCAGCAGATTTTAAACAAGTCTCTGCAGTCCTGAGAAGGTTCATGGCTCTTTGGGATCAGCCCAGTGCTATCAGCAACATATGCTGTATTTCCGCTACCCACAGGGAAGGGGGAGGGAGGAGGGGATAGGGAATTCATGGCAGGAAAGAAGCAGAGACAGGAAACAGAGTAATTGAGACCATATGCATCAACAAAGACACACTTCCAGTAGTGAAATAGATTCTGAAGAGGAGGTGGCAAGCTCTCTACCCCTTTTCCATAAGTTTAATCCATTTATGATCTCAGAGGTGTGTACAAAAATAATATACTTAATGAAATAAGAAAGTTACTATTAAAAGATGGAGTCAGGAAAACATTTTTAGAACCCAAAAGATATAGAGGAAGTAAGAGCAGGCCAGAGGAAGCTCCAGACAGTCAGAAGGAAAGAATAAGAACCAGCAAAGGAGAGGAATAAAGAAACCTGCAACATGCATGAAAGCTGAACTAAAATTAAAATTCAGCATCAGGATCACAGAGATGGAAGGCTGCCAAAAACCATTCATTTGCCAGGAGCTAAACTCTGGACTGAGCTGTTCTGGGCGGCCTCTAGATTCTGGACAGAACAGCTTTAAATGCTTCTTTCTCAGCCCATCACCCTTCCTCCTTCCTACCTGCATTCATGTCTATGAGTTGTTCTCTTTTCTGCTGCTTCTCTAGCCGTTCCTTTTCTGCCTTTTCCTTGGCTAGTTTTGCTCGCCGCATCTTTTCTTCTGTTTCCCGACGCTTCTGGTTCTCCTTGACTGCTTGCTGGGAGAGGAGAGGATATATGGACATGTGGACATCCACCACCAATGAACATGTACCCTGTGAAAGTCAGCAGGTCACCCTTGCTTACCAGAAACATATTCCTAAAGTTGTGCAAATCCATGAAGAATTCTTCCACAGACAACTTCTTGGGGTCAAAGATGAAGTAGTCACCTAGTTCTTTATAGAGGGTCTCCATGTTAGAGTGCATCATCCTCAGCTTGTTATACTGTTCCTGTGCATCCTTCACAAAGCTGTAGCAGCCAGGGAGTAAAGGAAGGCCAAGAAGCAGCCCCAGGTCGAAGAACCGCTCAAGAATGCATGATGGCATAACATACGGGACTGTTCTTAACAGTGGATCACAGGAGCAATCTACAATTCCCAGTACAGGGGAATCTCTACAACAGGAGATAGCAATTCAAACAAAGGCTAAAATGTTTAGCATAGGCTCTATAGAAACAAGGCTAAGACTTTATGTGGAAAAGGCCATGCAATGCAGTTTTGTATAAAATAAATTCATGAAGTATAAACCAGAAAGAAGTCCAGTGGCAATGGTTCCCTCTGTGAGCGAAGTGAGTGTGGTGACAATGGGGCATAATAAGGTGGGGAATCAAAGTGAAGTTAGTTTATCTTCATGAGAGATAGTTTGAATGTATGCCCCATAGACTCAGGTGTTGTATTACAAAATTGAGCTTGAACGTGAAGATGCCTGTATAGGGGGCGTGTCACTGGGAGCAGATCTGAGTCCAGCCCTAAGGTGTGTGGACAGTCAGTTTGTGTCTGCAGGTGCTGGTGTTTGGTGTTTCTCTCTGCTGGGATCTATGGAATGAGTCAGCTTCTTCCACCATTGATGGTATTCCCCTGGAACTTGTAAGCCTGAAATCAACCCTTTCCTTCCATAAGCTGTTTTTGTTTGGGGGTTTGTCCAGCAACAAGAAGCTGATTGCAACAGCATGGTATGCTTTCACTTCCACAATAATGAAAATTTTAAGAATTCTATTTAATGAAGAAAAAGAAAAATCTAAAGATGGGCTGAGAGGGTTCAGCACTTAAAGGAGCTTGCTTGCAAAACCTGGCAGCCCAACATCTCCAACATCCACATAAAGCCAGAGGCACAAAGTGGCCCATGCGTCTCGAGTTCCTTTGCAGCCACCAGAGGCCCTAGAACAACCATTCTCTCTTTCTGTTCACAAATAAAGATAAACACTTTAAAGAGAATATACCTATCATTTATCCTATCTCCCTAGAAAGATTTTCCCCCCATCCTAGAGAGCAAGTCCTTCCATTCAAAAAAGGATATAGTCATTTTTTCAACAAACTTGTCCTTTTCATCTGTAGCAGCTGGGAAATTCTGAACATCTCGTTCCACATCAGCAATTTGCTTCTTCATTTGATCTAGGTTCTTTTGTAAGTTTTCAGCAGATACTGCAGGAAATAGAAAAACAGACAAAAAGAGCTCACTGGTAATTCCAGCTTCCAGATCCCTTAGAAGTGGACATCCTTTATTCTGGTAGTTGGGCTCCTCAAGGTGTCTCATGCATTTTAGTTTTGATCTCTGAAGCAAAACTATCATTATTTGCTAACTGACCTTCTAGCCTTTAAACAGTATATAGTACTAAGAACAGAAAATGGACTTCATTTAATTTAATAAAAATGTATGAAATCCCCTGAGATTTTAATCCCATTTACTTTAGAGACAAGCTTCGGGAGAAAGACAAAAGTAGGAATAACAGAAGAAGGCCAGAAATCTGTCCGATTTCGACTGAATGCTTTTGCCTAGATAGTAAGACCTAAGTGTTAAATCCAGCTTGTACTTTTTGAATGACACAAGCTATGGACCTAAACAGAAACGGACTTGGTAGTTGTGTGTGTGTGTGCGCGCGCGCGCGCGCGTGCTATTTCCCTAAGAAGAAGAGTACTTCCTTCTACACACATGGAGACCTCATCAGTCTGACACCCTATGCCTTAGACACCATACCTAAACTTTCTCCTATGCACACTTAAAATGGCCTGACCTGAAAATTATCCTACATGGTGTCTTATTTCTTTCTTCCCATGCAGACTTCTGGGGGCAGGGAACTGCCTTAACTTTGCCCTAAACTGCCTCACCTCGGCTGGCTTTCTCCACATGGGCAAGCTCATCGGGAAACTTGAGGACATCAGGATAGTCATTCTCACACAACTCAGCCAAAAAGTGCAACAATGTCATCTTCTGATCTGTGGACTTGGTATCTCGAAGCTTGGGCAAGAGGAGAAATCATTAGTCCTGACTCCCAAGATCACCTGAGGCCAATCTTGGGCTCAAGTAGCTTTCCCTTCTGGCCTCCGCTCTAACCCTATGGCTCACCTTACAGAGGAAGCTAATATTGAAGCCAAAAGCACCCGCATTCCTGGAGCCAGCATTCATATAGTTTCCAACAAGCAGCGTCAGCTCCAGGAGGCTGGAGAAGCTGTGGCTCCTGCGCAACTCCTCACAGGCTGCAGTGACAGACACAATCTCTGGCTTGATGTTCTCCACCTGTTCACTGAATTGCAGCTTGAAGAGGATAGCATTGAGGCGAGGCCGCAGACGGGGCACTGTGCCCATCTAGTAAGGAAGACAAGTAGTTCCATTACAGGTAAGGGAAAGAAAGAAGTTCAAAAAAGGTATGGGCTGAGCCTCCCCTGGAAGCAGCAGAGCAGGAGGGAGGGAGGTTCAACACAGGCAAGAGGTAAGGAGCCAACATCCATGCTGGTCTCCAGGAGGAGAATGATCGCTGGAGAAGATGGTGACAGGCCTTACCACCACACCAAACTGCTCTGATTCAGCAAGGTCATCGTACTCATCCTTCAGTTCAGAAAGCATTTTTAGCTGCTCTGGCTCTGGCATCTGCTTAATAAGGTTCTGGAAAAGAGATTCACATTGTGTGAATGGGAGAGCTGAAAACCTGAGCCTAAATGACTTTCACTTCTTGCAAATCCCATACTCTGTCCAAACATGACAGAAACACAGTGGTGTGGCAACTAGTGAGACGGCAGGACTTTTGAAAAACATGTTAGAAAATCCCACCCACCAGAGACGAGGCTCTCCATCATTCAAGCAGGAAATAGGTAAAGCTGTAGACAGTATGCAGAGGGTCACTTGCTCTTACTTGGATCATAGACTCGGTCAGAACAGCCTCATTCACCTCCAGGATGACATTCTTAATCTCTTGGTAAGGCATGCGGAAGGAACCCAGAAAGATTGCTGGCAGAAAACGAGATATAAAGACAGGCTTTTCTCAGCCTCTTCTCTCTTCCCACCCATCCCGCAAGCCCATGCTGGATAATCTTCCCAAGGGGACTCTTGGAAAGCCACTTTGCATACAACCCAGAGTGCAGAGAAAGCTTTCTCATGTCACACACCAGCCACACTGTTCCACATACCACATTCTACAAACACTATTTTCCCCTGCCTTTGATCACACAGGAAGCCTTTCTCTGTCTACACATTTCAAAGACTTTCACCCCTATCTATTTTGGTTCTTCACTCCTAGAACTCCACCCACACAGCTGTCATTGCCTTGACCTGCTGGACCTTAAAACTGCCAATTTCTGTTCCTTGACAAACACAGCCTGTCCTTGCAGCTCTCTCAAATCCAAATCTCTCCTCTTCAACCTTTCCAGAAGCTCTCTTGTCTTGAACACCCAGGCTTCTCTATCTGACCTAAGCCCTCAGTCTCTCCCTTTGGCTCTCTTCTATCCCACAATTCCATTACCAGTAAGACTGCCCCTGTCACTCTCCTGTTTCTCTACTGTCTAATACTGGACCTTAGGACTCCTAGGAGATCTTTCTCCGGGTGCCCACGCTCTTGGCAGTTCCTCCAAAATACACTCATTTTCATCTGTTCCACCACTTACCCACCTGTCCTCAAAGACCTCACTTCTGCTCAAAGAGAGGATACTCATCAATTATCTACTCAACTTTCTGCCATGCCACTTAAAAACTGAGCATTAAGGACTGCCAGCTAGTCAGACTAGAAAAGGCAAGGACTGTTTTAGAATCATCTAGAGAATAAAGTTGTACCAGCACTTCTGTAAGCTTATTAGTATCTTTCCATATATATATATATATATGTATGTATGTATGTATGGATAATATACATGCACACATACCCAAGTACTCATCTTTTTCTCATTCTTCATCAGAAATGCCTTAAAGCTCCTTCCCCTTCAGCATATGCGCAATCAAGTCTCTTCTTAAAAAGTAAACAAAAAACCTTCTAGCCAGGCATGGTGGCACACGCCTTTAATCCCAGCACTCGGGAGGCAGAGGTAGGAGGATCACCATGAGTTCAAGGCCACCCTGAGACTACATAGAGAATTCCAGGTCAGCCTAGAGTGAGACCCTACCTCGAAAAAACAAAAAAACAAAAAAAAAAACCAACCTTCTAACCCCATGTTTCTTTCCCATCACTAACAACTCTCTTCTCAATAGCACACACACTAGAATATAATCGTCTTGTAGAGGCAGCAATCGCTGAGTGTACTCCATGTAAGACCCCCCACCTGGCCATTTCTTACATCCACCAGCTAACATTCCTTCCCCAAACAGAGAATCTGTTCTTGGTTAATTGTCTAGTTCAGTAATTGGTACACCTTTCATAGAGTGCTCTACAGTTGAGAAGCACCTTCTCCCATCTCCTCCTCAATCAAATCACTAAGTTCATTAATTCTATCCTTCTACCCTGTGACTTCCTTTTCATCCTTCATTTTAGGCCCTGATCATCTCTCACTAATTTAGAACATTGGTGTAAGTTATCCTTTAAAAAAAAAAAAAACTTACATATGTTAATACTCATTTCGGTGATTTAAATCCCTTCAATGATTTCCACAGGTGTCCTCAGACTTTAAACCATCACCTCATTCCTCTGTGCCTCATATGGACAGATCTCTCAATAAATGAGCCAGTCTTTGTCCTTCACTTAGTTCTGGGTTTGTCTCTTCAACACTCCCCTACTTGACTTGGAGGCCTCTTCTCAGTGTTCTCATTAAGCATAGCATCCTTCCTTTTGCAACAGTACTTATCACTTTTTGTCATTATTTGCCTTTTCTGTCTTCGCCAGACACATGGCTCAAGGCAAGCGACTGTGTGATTTCTACCTCCCAGACTATCCTACCCTACAAGAATCTAATCCTAAAGTTCCCTGCACCCAGAATCTCTTCTGGGTGGACAAGCTGGGCAAGTGTCCCACCACTGAGCCACATCCTTAGCCCCCCCCAGTTCTTTTTATAAACTCTGTTTTCCATAGTGATACCATTTTACTAAGACTAATAATGTAATTCATTATTGTCTTTCTCGTATCACTTTCTAAAATAACGACTACTCATGTTTTCTGGTCCTAGACAAACTCTAAGGAAGAGGAAGTAACATTAGTCTCTATAAAATGATGTCACCACAGACTCTATTTAGCAATATTTGTTGGATAATAATCTAAGGTTACATAGTTAAGAATAATGTAAAGACTTACTGCCTTTGTTACATTACTAGCTGTACTTATGGGTATGTGCACAGCTTGTGTGATTTTGGCCAAATCTTGAACATTTGAACTTCAGTTTTCTCATGTGAAAAACTGAATACAATGGCATGAGTGAGCTCTATGGAATATATACCCATCATCTCTAGAACACATGCCTAATAAGTGTACCTAATAGAGGTACATGACAACTTCAAATGTTTTTTGAACAAAAATTGAAATCTAGGGCTGGGGAGATGGCTCAGTGGTTAAGTGAGCTTACTGTGAAAGCATGAGGGCCTGAGGCTGCCAGAGTTCAAATCTCTAGATCCCATATAAATAGCTGGGTATGGCCATGTGCACCTGTAACCCCAGTCCCACAGGGGAGCAGAGACCCAAAACCTGTCAGAGCTAGGCTTTGGTATTATTAAGTGTCTTGGGCTCAAAACAAGCCCAGGCAGAGCAATGGAATGCCACAGTGTTCTCTCTCTCTCTCTTACACACACACACACACAAAAAAAAAAAAAAAAAAAAAAAAAAAAAAAAAAAAAAAAAAAAAACCAAAAAAAAAAAAAAAAAAAAAAAAAAAAAAAAAAAAAAAAAAAAAAAAAAAAAAAGAAATTAAATCTATATTACCCAGCAAAAATAGACAGATCAACAGATTTAAAAAAAAAAGTAACATTCATGCTGACCATGAAATAAATAATAACTATATCAACTTCATGAAGAAATTTCAGTGAATGCACTGCTGATGCAACTATGTAGAAGACATTCTGAAATAAAATTCTTTACATCATAGTTCTGAGTATAGATAGGAAACCAGAAGAGGGGAAAAAAGTTAGAAACTCCAGCACTCTTGAATTACTGACCCTACTCTGAGAAGCACAAGTTTTACCTCATTTATTCTAAATTAAGCAATTTTAGATTTAATTAAGATAACCTACATTACTTATCAGAAAATAAGGAAATGCATTGTGACTAGAATAACTGTGGCAAGTTTTCTGTGCATGCAAGGAAGAGGACGGGCTTTGAAATAACAAAGGCTTCCAGGCAGGGCGCCCGCCACACACCTGTAACCCCAGCTTCTCAGAGGCTGAAGCAGGAGGATTGCAAGTTCAAGGCCAATTACATAGCAAGTCCTGGTCTCAAACCCCACTTCCTAAAAAATAAGATAAACAGGAAAGTCTGAGGTTAAAATCTGAGACCTATTTCCTACTAGTTCTGACCAGGCAATTCTAAGCCTGTTTCCTTGACATATAATTGGATACTTATCACACCTGTCATGTTACTAAGGGGATTAGCTGAGATATTAGAAATTCATTATGCAATGTCAGGCAAAGGTGGGATTCAACAAAGGAGGTTTCATTGAAGGACCTTAGACTCCAGAAAATTGTAAGAACTCCTTCACGAAAGCCAAGAGAGAGATCAAAGTTGGGAAAGAAGGGGTTCTGCCGAAGAGGGATGGGAAGGGGTTCTAGAGAAGATAATGAGAGAGGATTACGATCAAAATATACACATGCATAAAATTATCAGTTAAAAGTGTAAAAAAAAAAAGACAGACTTTGTTCACAACATCAAAAGGCTGAGATCTCAAGAATTACTCACAGAGATTCTGGGCCGTTTTTGAGTCCAACACCTTTAGCTCTTTCACTTTTTTCTTTTGCACAGATTTCTTCTCTTCTCCACCTTCTTGATCTTTCTTGGCTAGTGAGAAATTTTAGAAAAACATGACTAAGGATAATTACTGAATTACTAATATCCAAGCATAATGGTCTTTTACCCCCTCACAACTGTAATGGTTTCCCTATATTATTCCCCAAGCTATCAATTCCACCACTGTAGCATGAGCACAGCAGAGCCAATACATACATGAACAAACCCTAACGAACCCCTTCTTTCCCCCTAGTCCTTCGATCTTGATATCTCTTTTCTCCTCCCTCCCTGCTCATAACCCTGAGTTTAATTAGGATTTGCTGTGTTCCAATAAAACTTCATTTATAAAAGCAGTCTATGCATAGCTCGCTGACCCCTACACTAGAGCCTTCCACTGCTATTCTTTTGTACCTATGAAAAATTTACCTGTCTTTCAAAGTCTATCTTGAACATGACTTTCCCTATAAAATTATTCTTAATTTCTCCAATCACCTATGATTTCTCCTAATCACTCCTGAATTTGATCTCTTTATAGCACTTCCTTTCACCGACACTGTTAAAATATATATAATATCTCCTCTACAAAGGCTTTTGTTATTCATTTTTACAAATGTGATGGCATAATAACATATCCCTAGTAGGATCTTATTGTTTAAGTATCACCTTGGTGACTACAAAGAGGTATAATATACCCTTTTCCTTCCATGCGTGTTGGACGATCAAAGCAATATATTCATCTCCTTCTAGTAAGTATTCCCTGATAAATATACCCACTGTTTTTTTTAAAAAAAAAATTATGAGAGAGGAGAGAGAAGGAATGAAGAGGGAGAGAAGGAGGGAGAGAGAGTGAATGAGAATGGGTATGCCAGGGCCTCCTAGCACTGCAAACAAACTCCAGGAGTATGCGCCACTTTGTATCCATCTAGCTTTGTATGGGTACTGTAAGCAAGCATCTAACTGCTGAGCCATCTCTCGAGCCACCACTCTCTGTTTTGAGAAAACCAGATTGTTAGGCTTTGCAGCCAAGCACCTTAACTGCTTGGCAACCTCTCCAGCCCCATCCTGAACTTTTAAAAGCCTGTGTTCCTTATAAATGTGGACCCTTTCACACCTAAATTTTGAATTTTAAGGACATGGCAAAATATTTAATTCAACTGCTTCTTCCACAGCTAGCTATAGCAACATTCATTGAAAATAGCTAAGCTAACAATGGTTCTTGAGGAGGGCTGAGCAGTATATAGAAAAGGAAATAGAACTGTTTTGGAGAAATGCAATTATCATGTGTCCTATAGTATAACTTGGTATTACTTTTTTTGAAACATGGAAATAACTCTGAAAGGAAGTCAATAACAGAGCTTACTGCTTCTGAGTAGAGGAAAAGAATGCTTGGGCAGGAGAGTGGGGGAAAAATCGTAAATAAAAACACTTTGTTTAAAAATAGTTTATTTACAAGGAGGAGGGTAGGAATAGTGAGAAACGCTTGCCACTGAAGCCAAATTGCAGACACATGGGCCACTCTGTATCTGGCTTTATGGGCACTGGGGGAACAAACCCAGGCCATTAGGCTTGTGAGCAAGTGTCTTTAACTGCTGAACCATCTCTCCACCTTTGTTTTATTTCCATTCCCCCAACAGCCAGGCAACATCTCTCATGCTTCATATCTCAACTTGAGTTACAAGGCCAAAGGGATGGGTGATTTCCCACTCCCCACTCTATGGTATCAAACATTGAACACAGGTAGGAAAATGCTCTACCATTAAACCCAGAAATAATTTTTTAAAATAGTTCTTTGTACTTTGGTCATTTAGGTAGTTTGGTTTTCTTTTCTTTATTTTATCAGATAATATCCTGCATGTAGTCTAAAATTCAAGTAATGCCTGCAGTTTGTTTGCAATGGCAAGAGGCTCTGGCTTGCCCATTCTCATTCTCTCTGAAAATAAATGAAAAAAAATTAAATAAAAATTATTTAAAAATATTTGGGTCGGGCGTGGTGGCGCACGCCTTTAATCCCAGAACTCGGGAGGCAGTGGTAGGAGGATCACCGTGAGTTCAAGGCCACCCTGAGACTACATAGTGAATTACAACCTAGGTGCTAAAACTGATTGGTCAAATAAAACCAAACAGCTGTCTCTCTGACTCACCTGGGGAGGACTTAAAACTAGCTTCCCTAGAGGAAGTAGGCCCCTCTTCCCCCACATGGCAATGGAGTAAAAGGACTGCTGAGGTAAGTGAGGTAAGGCCTGTACCCCTACCCCAGCTGATGGCTGGGGTAGGGGGGCAGGCTCCAGACTTCTTCTCTCATGAATCTCTCTTCTCATAAAGGGAGCTTTCTGTTATCTTTTCTTGGGCTGTTTATTTAACTAAATAACATAAGCTCTGTTGAACTCTCTGACACGTGTTTTCCCACACTGATAGCAGAACTCTGTAACTTCCCACATGGTGACTGGGAAATTTCCCCATCCAACTCCCCCTTTCCTAATCTACTAAATTAAAATAAATGTATAATTAAATTTTAATTCTGTCCCTGTGTACAATTCTTTGGCATTAGAGGACAAGAACTCGGAGTAGGAGGAGGGGGAAGGGAGGATTCTAAAACTCTCTCTCCCTGTGTTGCTTAAAATTATTATCAGCAACCGTATCAGAAGGAAGAGAAAAGAGGGCTGAAGAAGAGAAAAGTAGAATGTAAACAAAGGGGTAGAATTCTTGGAGTGGAGTCTAAGGAGTCAATGGAGGGTGATAGAAGAGAGGAAAGGGTAACAGAAGGGTTAATCAAAACTAAAGATATGGGGCTGGAGAGATAGCTCAGCAATTATGGTGCTTGCCTGCAAAGCCTAACCAACCCGAGTTCAATTCCCCAGTACCCACGTGTCACAGTTTAATCCAGGTGTCCCCCACAAACAAATGAATGTGTTCTGATAGGATCCTCAGCTGATGGTAGTTTGGGTTTTACAACCTCGATGAAGCTGTGTTGTCAGGGGCGGGCTTATGGGGTTATAAACCAGCTTCCCCTTGCCTGAGTTTGGCACACCTTCCTGCCGCTGTTTGCAGTGCTGTGGCAGAGATGATGTCCAGCCCCTCTGCTCATGCCATCGTTTTCCCTGCCAGGATGGAGTCTCCCCTCGAGTCTGTAAGCCAAATAAACCCATTCCTCTACAAGCCACTTTTGTTTGGGTTCTTTCTACGCAGCAACTAGAATGCTGACCGCAACACCATGTAAAGCCAGG
>PVHP010015361.1:0-37603 GCA_004024765.1 Zapus hudsonius
CCACACTCTTGGGCTACCATTATCTTTCAGCTGTGTTTCCTGGAACTTTGTCTTTGACATCTGGAGAAGTAGTGATGACAACCATCAGGTGTCCTCTTCAAACTGAATGTGGTTTGTAGTGTGGTATTGTAGAAAGTGGTTGGAATTTCTACTCAACCAATAAGAGGTCACCATTCAGTAACTTTGCAAATTTCCTGCTTTCTGATTTTCTTGCCTCACAAAGAGAGATTATAATACTATTTTACCCAGAATGATTGCCTGGAAGATCAATGGAGACTTGAGAAATGACTTGGGAACCTGTGAACTGCTTTCCAAGTGTAGTCTTTATTATCCTCTTCCCTTAGAAGTTGGGCTTTAAAGTCCCTTTCAACTCCAGAATTTTGTGATGTCAGATTGTCTTGAGCACACTGCTCTATCCTCCTTCCCATGAGACACCCCAAACAAGACAATCTCCAGAGGTGCACAAGGTCCAGGTACAGACCAGTGGGATGACTTTGTCTTCTTGATTTAGCATAGTTTTACACTTTGTTATTTTTGTTGTAAGTTGAACCAAATAGATCGTCACGGCAACAATGGGCTGGGAATTGCCTTGAAGCTTCTCTGCCAAGGCTGCATTGTCAGACATGAGGTCAGCATCGCAGCAGCTGTCTGGGAAGGCTGGCAGAAGGGGGGCCACCGCGGGTTAGTGCCTTCATGATGAGGTGTTTCTGCAGGAATGTCCTACATACCCAAAGCAAAGGAACTGAGTGTTGAGTTTGGCTAATGCCCACTAGAGAGCTGTCAAGACATCAAGGTTAGTTCATGGCTTACAAAATAACCATGAATATAATTTTGTTCTCTTTTTCTCCTGTGAAGGGGAGGCATATTTGATAAATCTTGCCAAGAATGGGCAAGATTATGGAAGACACTTTATGTATAAACAGAAGCTACAGAGTATAGTAGAAAGACTGGGTTCGAAATCCTCACATCTGGGTTGAGCTTTGCCTATAGTTAACTATCAGTGTGACTACAGGGTAGTAGCTTAGACATTTCTGATCTGCAGGAGTTACATGTGTACATGGAATATACATGGAAAATTTGGGAAAGCAATATGCATCACATGGCATAGTAATTAATTATCTTTGTAAAAATGAACAATTGAAACAGATGTATAATATACATTTCAGAAATTGCTCAAGTCATAAATACACAGCTTGATGAATGATCACAAAATCAACTTTCATGTAACCACCACCCACATAAAGAGCTTTCACCTTACCAGATCCCCAGATCCCCCTCTCTGTCCCCCCCAACCTTCTCCAGCCTCCTCCACCTAAAATGTCTACTCCTATGTCCTAACATTATAGGTGAGTTTTGTCTGTTTGAACCTCCTGTGAGTGCACGTGTCATCTATCCTGTTGTTGAGATTCACCCATGTTGAATACGGAAGTCTTTTGTTTGCTCATCTGCTTTGCTGCAAGATACCCTGTAGTTTGCGTACACACCAACGTTGTTCCCCCTCTACTATCCAGGACATGGGGAATGTTTCTCATTGTTGGTACATCTGCATTATGTTACAGTGCACATGCTGTTTGGCATATATCTAAGAATGGAATTGCTGAGTCCTATGTTGTGTGTGTGTGCACACGTGTGCATGTGTAATAAAGTTTAGCTTTATTTATTTATTCTAAAAATACTTTTATCGAACACGTAACTTTAATAGATATTACCAATTTAAGGGGACCCATTGAACCCTGCATTTAAAAAAAATTTTTTAAAATATATATTTATTGTCCATAATGAGTTACATTATTTAGTGGGCAAACGATGAGTTGTTATCCCCAATTCCCCAATGCCCCACCTCCCCATCCCCAATCAGCTGGATATCCTCCTCTGTGGGTCGTCAGGATCAGTCCTTGTGGCAGGGGACCATGGATAGGCTAGTACTCAGCCTGCTTCTCCTGGCCCAAGTGTGTTGTTACTGAGGGGTGCCATGCCTCTGGATAGTCTCCCTCACCATGGCTCTCACAATCATTCCGCCCCCTCTTCTGCTCAGATTCCTGAGTCGTGGTGGGTGAGTATTCAGGCTGCTTTAATGTTGTGAGCTTAAGGGTCTTTGTGTCGAAAATTGTTGGTTTCTGTCACCCTGGCTTATCCTGTGTTGATTGAATGGCTGTGGCTGTGGGTCCCTTGTTCCTCCCATCATTCTCTGTGGGATTCCATATGGATCCTCCACGATATAGCTGTGGTGGCTCATCTCTTGCCAGGATCTCAGCTATCTGCCTACGGTTAGATGGTAGGATTAGATGGGCCACAGGTCTCTCACTGCATCCTGAAAAATACAAACACATTCTCCACCAGAGAGTGAGATCACTTTAGGTTAACAAATATACACAATTCATGTAATCTGTGTTCTCAAATTCCTGGACCAACCTGTGTTCTCCCTTCAGTGGCACATGGTCCCTGGTGCCTGCCAAAGTCACCTGTGTCCTCCTGGCAGTGGTGCGTGGTCCCTGCCTGAACTGGCCTCTGCCCTCCCAGCAGTGGCAGCGGTTCCCAGGTATCTGCCAGAGGCCTGGCCCTGCCCGGCATGAACCCTGCCTTCCTTTGTAATAATGAATTAGACTGTGAGTGGACATGGGATTCAGGAGTGACTGCCTGTGCACTGGCCAGAGAACAAGTGAAGGCTTTGGTGATGAGCATGGTGGTGTTCACCTATAATAATAATATTTGGGAGGCTGGACATGAGTTCATGGCTAGCCTGAGCTAAACAGGAAGACTCTGTGTCAAAAAACAAACAAACAAATAAACAAAAAGCAAGCAGAAAAAAATCAAAATATAAACAAACAAAAAGAGGCTTATGACACTGAAACAAAATGTTCAGTTAAACCAATAAAATCCCCCTTTGGGGGATTTGAACCAGGGACCAGAGGAAATTCCTGGCAAGTTTTTGGTATTTGTGCTGAAAGAACAAATAAAATTAAAGAAAGTCCATTTGGGGAAATATGTGCCTGATGAGCAGGTAGGAGAGAAGTCACTCAGGACAGAGAGAGGAGGAAGCCAGGACTAAGAGAAAGGAGAAAACACGTGCGAATAAGACATTGATGGGCTGGTGGAGAATGTAGTCAGTCGGTAGAGTGCTTGTCTATCATGCATGAGTTTTGTCTCCAGCATTACACCCAGCTGGGTGTTGAATGCTTGCAATCCCAGCACTAAGGAAGTGGACGTGAGAAGATAAGAAGTTTAAGTTCAAGGTCATTCTGGGCTACGTAGTAAGTTTGAGGCCTTGGCTACAATGAGAACTTGTCTTTAAAAAAAAGTGACTGATCAGATACTGGCTTCTTTCCATCTTGAGGCTGATTCAAAGTTAATCTGCTTCCTTTGAGACTGTTCTATCTGTCCTTAAAATTACTTTTTTTATTGGAGTGAGTTGAGTGAACTTCTAATCCTTGCATTCAAAAGTCTAGAATAAATTAGTCTAGATCAAAGGTGAGAAAAGGAGAAAAGAAAATATTTATAGGTCATAGTTCATTCAATAAACTTTATAGAGTTCTAGTAAAAATGGATTTCCCCCACAATTGAGATCATCTATCTTATTCACTGGACTAATGTCTGTGAGAAAAGTTACACTGCTGTTTAGCCATTAAAATGCTAACTCTGGGTATAAAAGCAATGAAACAACACAGAGACTGCTTTCTGGCTGTCTATCCTGTAATTAATCATGAAATTAACTAGTGGTGCTGGGGTGGTAGTGGAGGAAGATGCACATAGGGCCTATGGATGGTGGGTCATTCATCTCTGGTCCAGATTAGGGATTTCCAAACTCCTTTTCATGGTGCTTAAAAGAGTTTCAGGGTTAAAAACTGGTTATAAGCTCAATGACCAAGAGTATGAGAATTGGTAACTAAATTAGTGGTTTCCAAGTGAGGAATATTTATGGAGTCATTAAGGATGATGTCATTAGAGATGTTTCTAATGTTATGAGAAATTAATTGTATAATAATATATAACATTAGCTAGAAAACAGATGTGAAATATTTTATACAGAGATCCTAACTATGTTAAAATATTCCTAGAAAAAACCCAGAAAGAAATATGTGAAATTGTCAACAGTAGTAGTGCTACATATGCATGCACCTTTCTGTGTTTTTGATACTTTCATAGTCATAAAAATAACTAAATATAGGTGGAGTTGTTTACTCAGATTCTGAATCTGTTCCAGAGTTATCTGAGTGTCCATCCATGCCCATGTCCAATCTCCTGCCTTCCAAAGATGAGGGCATTTTGGCCATTTGCAATTAGGAGCCTTGCAGACTGCCTTTCCCAGGGTGCCTGAGGCTGGAGCTCCCCTTCCATAGCCACGATGTATCCACAACCCCTCTGTCTTCTCGGGACACATGGAAACAATAAGGCTCCATGAGAGAATGACAACCCAGCTTCGTAATTACAGACCCATGTTGGGATCTGTCTTATGCAGAATTTGGGAGATGTGAGCTTGGATAGGAGGTGTCTGTCTTCATGTAGGTGTGAGCATTGGTGTTTCATGGCTCAAATTGTATCTAACTTTTGGGACAACTCAGATGTAGGATTTATGATCTTCATTTTGGCAATTAGAAGTGAATTAACTCCACAATAAATCAGAAGGAATAGAGAAGCCAGTTTAGAGATGTCTAAAACTGATGTCCCATCCATGGTCCACTACCTCCCTGCTTTGTGTTTTGACCTTGTGTGTTGAGTCTTTACTGTGCATCAGGCTCTGCCCAGTGCCTGATATGTCCAGAGTGACTAAGTGAAGTAGGTCCTAGTGTGTGAAGCTCACAGTGGTGACCCTATTCTTAGAGAAACTTGCACCATCACAATGAGGGAATGAGAGCACCCCTGCAACCCAGGTCAGGTCACAGTTCTGACTACTGTGCACTCCTTGGTATCTCCCCAGATCTGAGAGCAGAATGGAGCATCTTGGACAGGGGCCTGGACTCTATTCCTCTGCTAAAAAGACCCTTACAAGCCAGCAATCACTGCATGGCCTCTGCAGTCCTTCAGATTGATGCTGCCAATCAACCAGGCCACAGGCCATCAATCAATGCATCGATCAATTAATCATTTAGGTGTTGGAATCAGGAAACTGGGGACTCAGACCTTACAGTATTTCTCAGCTCAGTAAGTCTAAAGTGTTTCTGAGCTCTGTCTTAACTCTAATCCTTTGTTAAATTCTGTGGAACAAGGGATGGAGCAAGTTCCCTTTTGAGGTTTGGGACAGATATTGTTAGCACACATAGAACCACAGACAGTGGAGAAGTGGAGACAGTGTGGGACAAAATCTCAAAACCTGAAGTCAGGGCGCCATAGCAAGGGAGGTTAGGTTCTATTCTCTGTGAGTGTACATCAGAGACCATGGGTATGCCCATGTGTGCATTGTGTACATGAGTGACTGTTAGCATGTGTGTGGATGAGCCTGCGGGTGAGTATATGTATGTGCATGTGAAAGCAAAGGTGTGTGACATGTGCATGTGTGCCTGGGTGTGTATATGTAAGCATCTGTGAGCATGTATGGGAAGCCATCAAGGGCCTGGCAAGATTTGACTGACTGTAGAGATTGGTTAGGGGAGAAGAACATGAGGACTTCCCCAGAAATGGAAAGGGGAGAGATGTTGATTGGCTGTGGGGGTGGGGGTGGTGATGGAGGGGGAGGGATGGAGAGGAGAGGAGAGGAGAGGAGAGAGAGAGAGAGAGAGAGAGAGAGAGAGAGAGAGAGAGAGAGAGAGAGAGAGAGAGAGAGAAACACTTAGGTAATCCACAGAAGGATCAAAAGCCTGCCCCAGAACTGACATGCGTGGGTCAGATAGCCAGAAACCAGATGAAAATGGGACTTTCCCCTTTCAGAAATCAGGCCTAAGCCTACCTCAAGGAAATGAAAAGGACCTGAAAAACCTGTGTCAAGGAGAGGACCTTCAGCTTAAAGAAGTCTTTGAGCAAACACTTCATGCTTTATCCCAACCATGTGTCAAAAGAGCAACATTAGAGGAAATTGACATAAGCAATATCCACAGGAAAATAGATAGAGGGTTTTGAGCTAGATCCGTTTTGCATTCTGAAAGTCTGAGGAACACTCATGGAAGACACAGCAGGAGGTGGCAATCAGAAGGCCTCATGCAAGGCAAGTTTCAGGGGTCTCTTGCAATGGCTGAATAGAACCCTGAACCTGTGTAGAAAGGCAGGTAGCCTTACTTGTCCAATATTCCTTAACTTCAGGAGGCTGATCCTGGACCTGTTTTGGGTCTCATCTGATGGGTATAGAGTTTCTTATAGGAGGGCCAAGTTCAAATATGACCATTGATCTTCCCTGTAGGGTATTATGGCTGTAGATCTTGGGTCTTCGGGGCAGAAAACTGCCTCTCCCTGGTTTTCCACTCTCTGTCCCACCCACCCACTGGAACCACATCCAGAACATCTGTAATCGTTTGAAAATCCAAGTTCCCAGGCCCTGTGTCAACACTGCTTTCCTTCCTGCTCACATGCAAAGACCTTTGAGTTGGCAGCTCTGTTTTATAAGGTTGCTACTTCCTGCCCTCACTTTATTGCATCTGTTCTTTGGGGCATGGTGTTATAAATTGGGTATGTGATGATGTGTAATCACTAACTGAAAAGCCAATACATTTTCACTGTACCTGCAGCAAGACAAATAAAAGGCAAAATGAAAGGCTTGTGCTCTTTCGAGAAAGGGAAGGCGCACAACACTTGTATTAAAGAAGAAAAACAATCAGGTTGCAAATTGAAAATGCTACTGTCTTTGGGGTGTTTTCTTGGGTCAGTCTGGCTTGTACTGGGCCTCCTGAAAGTGGGGTGTGCCCTGGAGGTGGGGAGGGTGGAAGATGACACTTTATTCCTTTTCAGACTCATAGTACCACTAGGCTTTGTGAGCCAGGCCATTTGCTAAGGTGCTTATGAACTTTGAGGCCAATAGTCCTGAGGTTGGGAACAATTGTTCTGTGGTCAGAGAACACTGGACTGAGAGACAGTGAGGAGACAGAGAAGGGGGGAGGGATGAGGGAAGAGAGAGAGAGATGGATTTGTGCTTAGAAGAGGTATATTGTGTGATCTTTCTCAGGATAAAGTACAGTGGGGTACACAGTCCTAGTTGAATTGGTGTATGTAATCTACGGGATAAGTGCACCAGAAGTGAATATCATAGAATCTCTCTTCTGATTTGATGTTCTCTCAGAGGAGAGACTGAGCACCCTTCCCTGTGAATAGGTGAGTGTGTGCACTGGGCATCCAGCACAGCTTTTATGCAAACAGTGTTCCCATCTATTCATATTCAGTGATTGTGAATATCCATTCATAGTCAACTCTATGGCCTCAGAAATATGGGTTGTGGAAACATGGAGTTTTGTTTGGCTTTTTCTTCCCTATAGCTCTAAAGTAAATGCAATAGAAATAAAATTTGGGGAGCCATTTTTTGAAGCTGATTAAAGCAAAAGATTATAGGAATAATATACATTGTCAGTCTACAAAAGGTTAGCACTTTTGCCAGAAAAAATATAAAAGAGAAAAAAAATCTTTAGTCTGAATAACTAATTATGTTCGTGAAGGTAAGATGAATGTGGAGATAAGGTTCTCTTGTGAAGAGAATTCAACTATGTGAATTAGCATCCTTGAGATCTGATTTTTAGTAGTCTTCCAGCATTGTCATAATAATAGGGCTCCCTTACATTTTCAGAGCTCCTGTGTGTGTATACAGGGTGGCAGAGAAGTGGAAGCCCAGGGCCCAGGGGCTGTGGGATTGAGACTAGGTTGCACTCCCATGCAAACTTCTTTAGTAGGGGACTGCCCTCCCTCCCTCCCTCCCTCCCTCCCTCCCTCCCTCCCTTCTTCTTTCCTTCCTTTCTTGCATTACTATTGCTGCTGCAGGTGCAGAGCTAGATGCTGTTTGTGGGGTGTCTCTCTTACTCTTCTTGCCACAGGCTTCTGGTTGCCCCCCTGGGCTGATGGCAGTCATTCCTAGAACAGGGTGCTACTTGTTCTGGCTGCCCAACTGTCTGATGTTGTTGAGGGTGGCCCACAGCCTTTCTGTTGGTGGTGGTCCACGAGTAGGCTGTGGCTGGCTTTAGCTATTCACATAGCTTCATTACCACCACCACCTCCATGCCACAGGTTCCACCCGCACAGTCTTGGGGGAAGTCAGCTTGCTGTATAGCTAGACACCACAGACCTTCACGTTCTTGGGCTCAGTGCTAT
The DNA here is from genome assembly GCA_004024765.1 of Zapus hudsonius. Taxonomy (NCBI): domain Eukaryota; kingdom Metazoa; phylum Chordata; class Mammalia; order Rodentia; family Dipodidae; genus Zapus; species Zapus hudsonius. The sequence continues at coordinate 8,218 of PVHP010015361.1, forward strand.
ATGTCTGCTTATTCCTCTGGAGAGGAAACCAGAGGACCTTCCATTGCAGATGCTTCACACGATGGCAGCTCTTTCTTTCACTGTCAGAGAATGAAGTAGCCCTGAGTTTATTCTCTAGGGCCAAACAGATTTTAGCAGATGAAGTTTCAAGCTATTTCATAGTTCATCTCATTTGGTTTGCTGAGGAATTCTGTGTGGGAGACAGGATAAACAGCTTTGTCATTCCACATTTACATAGGGAAATCAAGGCTCAAATAAGGTGGCTGATTTGTCTGTGGTCATCCTGAGCCAGGACCCACAAGGCCTTGCAAGGCCTGCTTGGGCCTTCTCTGGGCTGTCCTCTGGGGGCTTCCATCCAAATGTAGTGTTTGCAAGGTCGCATATACATGGCAACTGTGCTGCTCTCTTCACTCCTGGAGCATTGTGCTTAGGCCACATGGACACCTAGGAATTCCCAGATGGGACCTTGGGAAGTTTCTGGATGCTGTTGAACAACCTCTGTTGGCATCGCCTGCCTGCCTTTGCTGAATTCCTGTACATGCTCATAACACTTCTCTTTGGAATAATGTTACACAATTAGGGATCATTTTTGAGACAAAGACATGTCCTCAATTTAATGAAGATTCACTTGGTTTCATCCAAGCACATGCTTTATGTATGTGCTGTGATATGGTCCAAGACTATAGGCCCACAGAAGCCAGGGGCATCCACTTCCACTATGAGGAGGGGATTGCTCAGATCTTGTCTTTTTTTTTTTTTTTTAATATGTCAACTTGAACAAGTTCTTGACAATGATTGAGTGGTAAATAGGCAAGAAACATTTTCTGTTAATTTATTTTTCAAAGTTGAATTTTGGAGTGAGTCATTGAAGTGACTGGGCCATAAAAATAATAAATCAATGGTTAGAAGTGAAATTCGTTGTCAAGAGGCAAAAGGCCAAGTGATGACATAATAAAGATGATGGATTGAATCAGGAGTCAGCAAACTTTGGTCCTAGGGCCAGATTCTGCCTGGCACCTGTTGTAGTAAATAAAGCTTTATTGGAACGTAGCCAGGCCCATCAGTTCATCTGTTGTCTATGGCTGATCTCATGATACAAGAGTCAAGAAATTTTTGACAGAGTCTGTATAGCCCACATGGCCTAAAATATTTACAATCTGGCCTTTGACAGAAAATGTTTTCTGACCTTTGCATTAAGTGAAGGTCCATCTTGTTCATGTCAAGAGAACTAACGTGATAATGAGGAAGAGGTGAGGGGATGACATCTTTCTTCTGGTAAGCCCAACACACTGGGGATTTACATTTGCGAAACTTCATTATTCATCACAGAAAACTAATGATAATTTGAATTTTATTGGTTCGGTAGTTTTAACTCTATTCTGTCAATTTGTCTTTATTTTCTACTTGTGTAAGAGCTAGAAACATAAGTATTTATATCTAGATAACCCTGCATACTGGCAAGATTTTTCCTTTGTGTTTTCATCCTATCTAAATTTGGAAATTACTATCTTTTTTAAAATTTATTTTCAAGCAGAGAAATACAGACAGACAGAGAGAGAGAGGGAGGGAGGGAGGGAGTGAGAGAGAGAGAGAAGAGAGAACCAGGGCCACCATCTGTGCATCTGGCATATGTGGGTACTGGGGAATTGAACCCCAGGCCTTAGGCACTGGAGGCAAGTGCCTTAACCGCTGAGCCATCTCTCCAGCCCTCATGAGATACTATCTACACCTTGGAGAACTCAAGAGAAGAAAATTATTGGAAGGTGTCTGACATCTGCATTTTGTTCTTTTAGAATATGGGGTGACTAGATTCTAATCATGACCTATTACGCTTCATCTTTGCTAATATGGAGGATCAGGTTGTGATAGTTATTTGCTTCTATCTTCTTCCCTCTGCCAAAGTCCTGGAGCCTGAGAGAGTTCAGGAACAGAAGGCTTATCCTGTTCTATGTTCTTGGGAGCTGTGCTGGTCATAAATCCCCAGAACCTGTGAAGTTGACAAGTGCTCCTTGTCAATATAAATGTGAATGTCACCTAGTGAATCTTTGCATGCCAAAGGGTCATGACATTTTAGAGTCCAAGAAAAGATTGCAGTTCCGAGAAGTCAAGGTTATCACCCAGGGTTACATAGCTAGAAAGAGGCAGAGTGGGGATGGTTCTAGCTGCATTAAAATAAATAAAAACCAAAGACAAAACACCAAGACAGAAGGCTGATGATGTAGCTCAGTTGGTTGAGTGCTTGCCTAGCATGCATGAAGCCCTGGACTCAATCCCCAGCACTGCATAAACTGGTTTGGTGGTGCATATCTTTGATCTTTGCACTTGGGAGGTGGAGGCAGGAGGAACAGACGTTAAAAGTCATCTTTGGTTACACAGTGGATTGGAGACCAATCTGGGCTACATAGACTGTCTCAAAATAACAACAATGACTAAGATAGAACAGCTCACATGATAATATAGGTTGAAGAATTCTGTTGGTGACATTAACCCTGTCTGTTTTATTTGAGAAACCCTTTAATTTTGTCACAAGTTGGATTTTGCAGCTTATACAGAGCATTTTCTTTTTCTTAAGATATATTTTTAATCTTAACCTAACTTATAATAGCTTGTGAAACAATGCTTTCACTATGAAAATGTTATGTTCTAATTTGATGTCATCACTACATTCTCTTTCTATTCATGTATGCCATACACCTCTCCAGCACCACCACACTCTCCTCACATTCATATATGATGTACTTCTGAATTTCTAACAGAATTTATCTATTTTCTTGTAAAATTTGTATGGTGAAGTAAAGGTGGATAACTAGATTTAGTAGAAGTCATTATCTCTAGGTGTCCTGATCCTATGTTCTCTCTCTCTCTCTCTCTCTCTCTCTCTCTCTCTCTCTCTCTCTCACACGCGTACAAACACACACACACACACACACACACACACACACACATTTTGTTGTGTTTCAGATGTGCAGTTTTACAGGAAAAAAAAAAACCAGTGAGTGTAAACTTTCCAGTTCAGTTATTCTGGTACCAAACAATATGTAGAGCGAGCATGTTGATGTTTTCCTATACTGAGCACTTTCTGCTTCCTTCTTACTCTCAGAGCAGCCTTCTGTAGTGAGCAGATAATTGGTCCATGGTTGGTGGAAGGCAGACATTCCTGAAAGGTGAGAAAATTGTGTGCCCTCTCAGGTTTGAATCTGAAAACAAGCCAGGTCCCTCAGTCAGCCCTGCAGTGATCTTCGAAGACACAGATTAGATGGGTCTCTCCCTGTGTAGTCCTACAATGGCTTTCAGTAGCTTCGTGGTGGAGAGGGACTCCTGACATGCTGCTCCGGGCTCTCACCTCCCTGCCTCCTGGACACCTGCCTTCCTCACCTCTTCTTTCCACTTCCAGCACACTGGCTGCCTTCAGGCTCTGGTCCCTAATGCACACTTGTTGTTTTGCCTAACCTCACCACCTCAGCCTTTACCTCCCAAGGAACTTTCTCTGTCCTGCTCCTGGTGTTGCTTCTCTGAGATGCTCAGCACCATGCTCACCTTCCAGAGCACCCATCAGCTGTTCTGATCTTCCCTGTGTGATTGCTGCCCACCTCCCCTTTCTCTGGGTTTGATGGGAGCTCTCTGAGGCAGAGATCATGTCTTCTTATCTGTGTATCCCATCTTCTATCACCTAATAGATGCTCTAAAAACATCAATTGAAACATGAATGAATGAGTGAATGAATGAGTGAATGATTTCCAATGCAAGGTGGGCAGAAGGGTCTTAGTAGCATCAGTGGAAACAGAACATGTTGGGAAAGAGAATATACTTCGATAGTATTAAGGCTTTAATTCAACTTCTGGGCAATTCAGTGTCTGTGGCCACCATGTGAGCATCTGCTAAGAAAAATAATGGCACCTGCTACCCCGATGATCACAAGAGGGAAAAGGTGTGATGGAAGACACAAGGTCTGTCCTCCTTTCACTTAGCCAGGCATCTGGTGATGCCCAGGCATCTGGTGATGCCCTCAGGTCACTATTGCACGGAGAAGCTTGGTCTGGCTCACCTGAATGCTTCAGAAAGACTGCAAGGCAGGACCCGCCCCAAGTTAGCCTCAGGAAGCAGCTTTCTTTCCAGCCATGGAGACCAAGCAGGGGAAGAGACTATCCTGAGAAAACAGGGTTTAAACAGCAGCCACCTAAGATGGGCCTGTGCAGGGTTGTACCTGTTCATCATGATAAGTGTCATAGTAAAATCAATTCTCTGTGTACTTTTGGGAATTACAACTATCATTTTGCTATGATTTATTTGGTGTATAACACGAACATTCTGAAAGTTCATCTCAAATTTCTTTGAGTTTCTTGTTTTTGGGAGTGACATGTCCAATTGTTATTGTCTCTCCAGTGAAATATGGATGGAAGGGCGCACTGCTCCTGGCCTTGGTTCTTCCCTGACTACCTGCTTCCTGTGGCGGGGGAAGCTTTATCACTTTGACTTTCCTTCTACTCTCATAGCCCTCCTCCTGCCGGAATCTGTCTTCAGAGTGGTTCAGGCTTAAACTGGAGGCTTCCTTCCCGGCCAGCCTTGAAGGAGCTGAGGGACTCAAAGTGGCTGCCATCTGCCCACTCTACAGCTTTCCATGGTGGCGTGTTTTATTCCCACTCAGCTCCAGGCTAAGTCTACTTGCACCTGGTCATAGAAGATACACACTGCCCTTGTCTTGGGTCAAAAAAGTTGAGCTGAGAGATATTCCCATTACTTAAATGGTAGGGTGACAATTCCTTCAGCCTCTCTCATTGCTAAAACACAGATTACAAACTGAGGACCATACAAGTTAATCACCTTAGAACGTACACAGTGCTTCACTTGGTGCAATCAACAGACCTATTACCTCTGTCACTTGGTGTCTGCTATGAGCTAATCTAAGTGACTGCAGTCTCAGTTTTCCCTATCTGGAAAATAATCCCATGAGGTGAGGAGAGGCCTAGGAGAAGATGGGAAATATGATATGTGGAGACAGTGTGCTGTTTAAACTTTGTGTGCTGCTGGATTATACAGTTTCCCCCGCTTTGTTGATGGAAGTGCCTGGGTCCTTTGGGGAGGCTGGGGGAGGAAGGATCCTGGGACACAGGGTGCAAGTGAGGTGGAAACACTGTCAGGCTTCCATCTGGCTGTGACATCTGCAGAGAGGCCTGTGGTTTATTCCTGACATCTTTTTATAATAATAACACCGCCCACCATGTATCACATGTGCAGACCCCTAAAAAAAATCCTTGTCGGGATTCTACCCCTCTCCCCCGCCCAACACCTGTTCTGTGTTTTTGAAATGGAACAAGCTATCTCCTTATCAATTACTCCTGACTTTTAGGTCACCACATGAGTAATGCAGGATGGGTGGTCATAGGAAACACCCTGTCACACTTTCTCTCAGCCTCTGGGTCCTCTGCTCTTGTAACATTCTAGCTTCAGGTGCCTCTCTCTCCAAGAAATCTCCTCCTCCTGTGGCTTGTGGCTCCTATCTCTGTCTGCCTTGTACAGGGATGCTAAGATATACACCTTTCCTACCCAATTGTACCTTGATTCTCTTTTGTCTCCCTGTGCCTAGCTCGGTGTGTGTCATAAAATAAACCCTCCACATATTCTTCCCAGCCGTTAACTGATTAGAAGGAAAATGATCAAGCTGTTTTCTTTGTAACAATCCTTCATAACTCATAGCACCTACGGTTGTCCTCTTGTCTACGGTGTTGCTTTCCAGGGTTTCAGGCTTCTGCTACCTATGGGCATTGTATTATCTCATATCACCACAGGAAATGGGGAGAGATGGTGGGCTGTGGGGATTAAGAGAGTATGAGTATATATACCCACATAACTTTTATTACAGTGTTATAATTTTCTATCTTATTGTTGTTAATCTCTCATTGCATCTAATACATAAATTATCATAAGTTTATATGTGTAGGAAAAACACAATATTTATAGGGCTTGGCACATCTGAAGTTTCACCAGGAGACTTGGAATGTATCCCTGGGTAAGGGGGGCTATAGTACAAACATTATCTGCTGCCCAACACTCCCTAAGTAGTGTTTTGCGTTTTTGTGCAAGTTTCTGCCTTGGACAAGCGCATAGTTTAAATTTCCTTTGTGTTCTGTGGTGATAGGTATCTCAGAGTCCCTGGTAGATAGGGGTAGGCTCTTTGAGGGTGGCTGGGAGATGCTTCAATGGGGGTTAAAAGACGTGGGAACTGAGCAAGGCAGAGGGCAGAGCTGTGTGTGTGTGTGTGTGTGTGTGTGTGTGTGTGTGTGTGCATGTGTGCGTGTGCGCGCGCATGTGCGTTTGCTCTCAGCTGGACAAGCTGCTCCCTGGAGAAGAGCAGAGGAAGGTAGACTTGGCCTCTTACAGTGAGATGGGGCATAGTTCACAGTTGGTGGGGGAAGAACCCCCACCATTGGTACCTCCAGGCACCCTGTCCTGTCAGTGCAGAAAGACTTGTCTTTTCTGGGCAGATAAACAAGGCTACAGGAGGCAAATGCTTCTTTCTCTTCTCTTCCTCCTGCTCTACAATGCCACAACACAGAAGAGAAAATCCCTGAGGTACTTCAATTACATGGATGGCTGGGGAGAGCTTTAGCGCAAGTAATAGAGCCACCTGCTTAGCTTGAAGGGTGACTAGTCTCCACCCCCACGCTCCCCCAAGGCTGTGTAAATGCACACCATTGACCTTCAGAGGGCATGTCACCGATGCAGGTGCTAACCTTAATGCCTCTCACTCAGGCCTGTCATTAGCTCTTATGCCTGTGGCAGGTGTTTGCTGTGGCCCTGTCAGGAAGGTCACCACCTTGGAGCTGCTGAGTTCTCCAAACTACAGGCGACATTTGAAGTTTGGCAAGTGGCCAGGCTGGAGCCCTGGGAAATCTGGGTGGCCCAGGTCAGAGCAGGTTCTGGAAGAGCTTTGAGCTGGGGAGAGGCTTTCATGACTGCCTCCTCTCTTGGTCTCTGGGAAAGAGTTTCCCCCTATCTTTTCTGCCACAGTGGTGACCTAGCCTCCTGGCTGGGGACAGACTTGGACAGGCCTGGGCAGCTCTGGTACCCGACTGAGCCCAGGATCTGCTGAGGCTGCTGGTCTTAAGGGCAGTTTCGTTCTCTGGAACTAAGCCTCTGGCAGGCCAACAGCTCTGATTTCAGCTTCAGCAAAGGCTGGGGAGAAAAAAAGGCCAAAACGTAAGTGGCTCTATGTACTTGCTTTTTAATTTTCTTTTTTTTTTTGTTGGGGGGTGGGGGGAGAGACAAAGTCTTACTCCAAAGCCTAGGCTGTCCTGGAACTCGGTAATCTTCTGCCTCAAGCTCTGGAAGCTGTGATTATAGGTGTGGGCCACCAAACGAGGCTTGCGTGTGCAGGGGAAGGACCTTGCTGTTTGACTGCCTGCTTCTTCATTCGGAGCTCTCCTCACTGAGAGGTAGTCTTCAAGCATCCTTGATGGAAGCACAGAAAACCAAGCTTGTTGCTTAGCAGACGGGTGTGTTTAGATGTCATGGGAGCGTGTGTTGCTGAGTGGAGGCGCATCAGTGTGGATCTGCATTTGCAACACTGCTTAACTATTGTGTGTTTCTGGGTGATGCTTAGCCATTGAAGGTCAGGTTTATCTCCCGAAAGAAATGGACAGTAAAAAATAGCTTTTCTTCCTTGTATAACTTTTGGTAACCACACCTGATAAGGTTGGGGTGAAAGCATTTTTTTTTTGAGGTAGGGTCTTGCTTTAGTCCAGGCTGACCTGAAATTCACCATGTAGTCTCAGGGTGGCCTCAAACTCACAGAGATCCTCCTCTACCTCTGCCTCCCGAGTGCTGGGATTAAAAGTGTATGCCACCATGCCCAGCTGGGGTGAAAGCATTTTATTTTATTTTTTTGATATCTTTATTATCCTTAATTAGATACATTGTATGAGCGAATCTTATGATGATACCTCCATTTTCCTCCTCCCTGTCCCCAACCTACAGGGGACAATGTCTCTGGATATTCTCCCCCACAATGTCTCTTACAATCTTTCTGGCACCTCTTCCATTAAATTCCCTGAGTCATGGTGGGTGAGTTTCAAGTCAGCTTTATTGTTGAGAACTTAAATGTCTCTGTACTTCTGCTTTGGGTTGTGTTGAATAGCATTGGTGTCTGTCTCGTTGACTTATCTTGGGTTAATTGACTCACTATGGTGATAGGTCTCTTGTTTATCATACCAGGCTCTCAAAGGTTTCATTTGGGGCCTACCGGATAGGCCTGGGGTAGTTCATCTCTTGTCGGGTTATCTACCATCATCCTGTGGCTTCTTGGTGGAGTTGGGATGACCATGGCTCTCTCACTGCCTTCTGAAAAATACAAACAGAATCTCCATCAGAGAGTGAGATCAGTATAGGCTACATGAGACACACATTGCTAATTGGCAAGATTCTATAGGGAGTAGCCTCTCTGCAGTTCTTTGGTAGTGAGAATTTCCCATTGGAGCCCAGGATTTTCCCCTAGGATTCTGCCCTGGATCCCAATTCCAGTTAAGGGTTGTCACTGAGTGGATTCTTGGCCAATTTGAAAGCCATTGCTTACCCCCCCACCTAGGTTTTGGTGTCACTATTGCACAAGTGATCACTTCTTGACTTGCTGTTTTCTCCCATAAAGCCGAGTGTTCAACCTTCTGGAGATGCTGGTATGAATTTTATATTAGAGGTTTTTGCTTACTCCAGATATCATTGACCATTTTCCCCTGGAAGCTAATGTATCACCTACTAGCACTGCACATGCTTCCATCTGGGATCTGGTTACCATTCAGATCTCACAGGGTGTCTCGGTGTTGTGTAATGACTTTCTGAGGTTTCTTCAGCAGTAGGATCTTACCTTTGGCTTGGGACAGGTATTGAAAGTCTTCTCTTTTATCACAAGCTCAGTGTGGAAAGGAACCAATGACTGGGACAGGGAGTTGCAGGTCTGATCAATTTTTTCATGGGGTTAGGCTTCCTCCCTTTCTGTTCATGGCTTCTCTTACCAGGCTATGACCACACCTTCCTCAAGAGCTTACTGTATGAAAGTAAGGATTTTATGGTTTCAATTAATTATTAGTTTAGCTTATTGTATAGGTCCTCCCTTTCCCTCCCCCCATTCCTTGAAGTGGTGTTGAATTTCGTCAAAGGCTTTCTCTGCGTTGATTGAGATGACCATGTGGTTTTTGTGGTAGATGACTTCTGTATGTTGAACCATCCCTGCATCCCTGGGATGAAGCCTACTTGGTCTAGATGGATAATATTTTTGATTTGTTGTTGTATCTGGTTTGTGAGGAATTTTTTCAGGATTTTTGCATCTAAGTTCATCAGGAATATGGGTCTGTAATTTTCCTTTCTTGTTGCATCTTTGTCTGGTTTGGGGATTAGGGTGATGCTAGCTTCATAGAAGGAGTTTGGAAGCGTTCCCTCTCTTCCTATTACACAAAACAGCTTCAGAAAGAGTAGTTTCAGTTCTCTGATGAAGGAAGGTTTGGTAGAATTTCGCTGTGAATCCATCAGGTCCTGAGATTTCTGGGAGGTTTTTGATTGCATTTTCAATCTCCATGGATGTGATAGGTTTATTTAGGAGATTTACCTGCTCTGGGTTAAGCTTTGGTAGATGGTAAGTGTCCAGAAACTCATCCATTTCTTCCAGCTTCTCCAATTTTGTAGAGTAGAGGTTTTGGAAGTATGATCTAATGATTTTTCCAATTTCATTGGGCTCTGTTGTGACCTTTCCCTTTTCATTTATGATTTTGTTGATTTGGGCTTTCTCTCTCTGTCTCTCTCTCTTTCTCTGTTTAATTAGATTAGCCAAGGGTTTGTCAGTCTTATTTATTTTTTCAAAGAACCAGCTCCTCATTTCATCTATTTATTATTATTGTTGTTATTATTATTGTTATTATTATTATTTTGATTTTTTCAAGGTAGGGTCTTGCTCTAGTCCGGGCTGACCTGGAATTCACTATGTAGTCTCTGGGTGGCAGAGATAGGAGGATTGCCACGAATGTTCTATATATGTCTGATAGGTCTAGTAGATCTATGGTGTTGTTTAAGCTCTGTTATTTTCCTGCTGACTTTCTGTTTGGATGATCTGTCTAGAGGTGATAGTGGTGTATTAAAGTCTCCTACTATGATAGAATTAGAGACTATTTCTATTTTGGTTTTGAGTATATTCTGCTTTATGAAATGTGGTGCACCTATATTTGGTGCATACATATTTAAAATAGTGATATCCTCTTGTTGGATTGTTCCCTTGATGAGTAAGAAGTGACCTTCATTGACATTTTTAATTAATTCTAAAGTCTATTTTGTCAGATATTAATGTAGCCACTCTTGCTTGCTTTTTATTTCCATTCCATTCTTGAAAAATTGTTTTCCATCCTTTCACCCTAAGGAGATTTCTGTGTTTAGAGGTGAGGTGCGTTTCTTGAAGGCAGCAGATGGAAGGGTCCATTTTTCTGTTCAACCCTGCTAACCTGTGTCTTTTTATAGGGGAGCTGAGTCCATTTATATTCAGAGTTATAACTGTGAGGTTTGCTTTAAGCCCTGCCATGTTGGAGGGTTAATGGGGATTGATGCCTCATGTGTTATTACCCCAATAATTTTGATTACCATGCTTGTTCTCTATTAGATTCCTGAGGCAGGTTGCTTGTCTCTTCTGTGTGGATTATCTCCCTTAGTCTTCTCTGTGAGTTTGGCTTTGTGTTCATATAATCATAGAGTTGGTTTTTCTCATAGAACACTTTCAATTCTCCATCTATTATGAGGGATAGCTTTGCTGGGTATGGTAATCTAGGTTGGAATGCATAATTCTTTAGGCATGCCCTTCTGGCCTTCATGGTTTCTAATGAGAAGTCTGATGAATTTCCCTTTATAAGTGATGTGTTGTTTCTCTTTTGCTGCCTTGAGCACTCTCTCTTTATTTTCTTTGTTCAGCGTTTTAACTAAGATATGTCTTATAGAGTTACTTCTTTGGTTTTACCTGTTTGGAGTTCTGTGGCCTTCTCATATTTGGACCGTCCTTTCTCTTGTAAGATAAGGAAATTTTTTAATATAATTTTGTTGAAAATATTTTCTATGCCTTTGGCATGTATTTCTTCTCCCTTGGAATGTCCATGATCCTGAGATTTGGTCTCTTTATGGTATTCCACAGATCCCTCATATTTTGTTCACATGATTTTTTAAATTTATTGAAGCCTGTGGAAACCCTAGTATTTTCTTCTGTCTTGTCTTCAAGGTCTGAGAATCTATCTTCCATGTTATCAACTCTGGGACTGAGGGATTCAAAGGAGGCTTTTAAAACCTCAGTTTGATTTTTGGTTTCTGTTATATTTTTGTTCATGGTCTCCATTTCCCTAGTGAGTTCCAATTTCCAATCTACTTTGTTTTTTGCTAGTGTCTCCTGGAATTTGTTCTTGAGTTTGGTCAATTCCTTGTCAAACTTAATCAGCGGATTGTCTAACTCCTCTGGTAGTTGGTTCCCCTTCACTTTGCTTAATGTGCTTTTGAAGCCAGTCAGATTTTTATCCATTAGGTTCAGTCTTATGCCTATGCATTGTTGAGTTTCATCATTTACGGCTTTTTATGACAGCTTCCATTTCAACCATCATCCTGGTCATGATCTACTTGCAATTATGACCAGGAGTCATTTTATTCTCATTTTGGGGTTGTACTTTTATCTCCCCTGTGTTATCATTGGCCTCTTCCATTTTGGTACTAGGGGTCCTAGGTTAGGGAGTCTCAGCCTGTATTGCTGTTTTTTTTTTTTTTTTTTTTTTTTTTTTTAGTGTTGGTTTCTGCCCATTTCTGGATACAGGTATAGTTTTCTTGTTGTGGGAGGCCACTACACATTTTCATTGGGTATGTGGGGCATTTTCTGTTCTATGTACTAGTTGTGTTTGGGATAGTGTTATAACTACAGATGTGTTAGTTGCAGAGGTTACGGGTGTGCCCGCAGTTCTGGACTAGTGTCTGGTATACAATATAGTATGTGGGTCAGAGATCTTCTCTGGGTATAGTCACTGTTGTGTGTTCCTTCTGGGGTTCAGGAGTATTCAGAGCAGAACTATTTGCTCCTCTTCCCCTTCCTTATCTCAGCAGGGTGGGCTTAGAGATCTCTCTTTTACCCCTCTGGCAAGTGCCTGAGGGGGAGCTTTTGCTCTCAAGTTGGAATTAGAGCGAGGCCTTCTGGGGGGTTCAGTTTGGCGTGTTCCACCCAGAACAATGTTACACCACTAGGTTTAAGCTTGACCAGTATCTCTCCTGTCTGAGGTGTTCTATCCCCAGGCAGGTTCTATCATTCACCAGACTAAGACACCCTGTACCTGAATCCTTAGGCTGTGAGCCACCACATCAGCCTCCTCCCCCCAGGGAACTGCAGGTGCTGTTCCAGTTTGTGTTCCCTGGAGTTCCAGGCCTAAATCCACCTGGTGCTCTTCACGCTTTTTACCAGGCTGGAGCACCCTGAACCTGAACCTGGCCAGGTTCACAGGGAGCTCACATCACCTCTCAGGGCCCTGTGCAGGAGGATTCTAGATCTCTAGGGTCCTGCCTTTGCCTGAGCCCCTCCAGGACCTCTTGTCTGCTCAGTGGATGCCAGAGTGCTTTTGCTCTCTTGATTGACATCATTACTGCGGATTCTGGGCCATGCACATCACCTTGTCCTCATGGGTATAGGGGTAAAGGTTGAAGTTAGAGGATGGCATGTTCCTTGCTTCCCCCCAGCTTACCAGGAAGTGGTCCTAACCTGGCAGTCCTACATGGCCCTTTCAGGCCTGGGGTCGTCCTGCAGAAGGAGCCTAGTGAGAGGCCTTATTGTTATTCATTGAAAGCTCTATGCTAAGTCTACTTTTCATTCTGTGCTTGGTCCTAGGTGCTCTGGATGTGTCTCACAGGCACCTCTGTTGGAAGTCAAGCTCTCACAGAAGTTTTCAGTTCCTGTGGAGAATCTGGCCAGAAGTGAAACATAGCCCATAGAAGGCTTCATTAGCCCTGGAGAACATGGTGACAGTGATCCTGGGGGCTTGTGATGTCTTCCTGGAGATAATGCAAGGTGGATGTGCCAGTAGTCAGCCTGGATAGGGAGATGCACACAAGGCTTGTACACACACTGCACACAGATAGACTCTTCTTTGGAGGCAGAATTAGTTTTTCTTGGATTATGGATATGATATACTCCTATTGCAAGAAATTTAAAACTACACATGTGTAAAAAGAAATAAAAATGAGCCATCAGCCTCCTGTCCCAAGACAGCCAATGTCATTGTTTCATTGTATTTATTTTCATCTTTCTCTCTACCTGATATGTTTCATGTATGCACAGGGTATGCATATCTATGTACTCAATGATTTTCTGATTCCCACAAATAAGATGTGTAAGCCAGAGGAGTTACTTTTGGCTCTTCCCCTCTCTGCCTGCCCTGTATCATCTTCCTCACCATCTTCCTCACCACCCTCATCTAGCAGCAGGTCCTACTGATGTTGCCTTTATCTTTGTCTGGTAGTGCACTTCCCTCCAAACCTCTACTGTCTCCCATCCAACCCTTGTGGCTCCTAATGGCTATGCTTAGTCCATGCTACTCACCTATTCGAATGTAGCTTTGGGCTTATTATCCTATAAGTAGAATGCCTGGCTTCATCTTCTACTAGTGTGCAACCTTTGGGAGGTTATTTCACTTCTCAGCCTCAGCACCCCTATCACAAGGTGGAGAAGATAAAAGTAAGTGAATGCATATAACATAAACACAGCTACCCATCATGGTGTGTATCCTCTATGGTGCTTTTCTGGAAACAGATCAATAGGCCACCTCATGGAAAGAACAAAAATAGCTCCCTTTCTGGGGCTCTTCAGGTGGACCCCAAAGCCCAGCAGTAGGCCCGAGAGCCATGGTTTGGTCTCCATGATGCTATTTGATGGCTTTTCTCTCTCTGAGTCCAGCTGCATGACTTCTTTCAGTTTTGCCATATCTCTGCATCTTTTCTTCTCTCAGTTTAAAGTCCTCCAAACTCCTTTCTCTGTCATATAACGTGCTTATTATAACCTGCCTTGTTCTTCATGTTCTTCTATTATGCACAACATAAATATGTCTTAGCACATAAATCTCTGTGCATACCTCTGATGATGTCTTCAGAACAGATCCTTAGAAGTCAAATTTCTGGGTCAAAGGTTATAAACATTTTTAAAGGCTTTTGATGACTATCCCAGACCACTTTCTAGAAAGCAGACATGTATTTCTTAGCCTTCAGGCCACAATTTGCTCTCCCAGATTTCTGTGGCATTTTTCTTGACTCACTCTGTTAGTGCTGATGATATCTTTGACTAGGATTGCTTCCTCTCTGTCTCCTTGACTCAACAGCAAACCCCTTGGGTGGGGGATACACTAAGTCATCCTCTGTTTCCCCAGGGATCTGTTGTGGCAGGTGGTGGGGGACCGTGGCTGAGCCTGAGCATGAGTTGTTGGTCCTTCTCCACAGTGGACTGGAAAACATTCCAGATGTTTGCTAATAAATCAGTGGGTCTCTAAATGTCCAACAAGAGGAAAACTCTTGTACTGGCTGAATGCTGGTAAAATCTGTTATTTATTTCTCTTTCTATCTCTTTCCAGTCTAATAGTTGAATGAAAGATGAACCTTATTTAAAGGTGAGTTTCCAGTCTGAGTACAGAAATGTTGACATTTGATGGACCAGCAGATCAGGCCTTGGTCATGGAGAGCTTCAGCCTGCCACTTCCTCATGGAACCCTGCTTGTTCCCTGAGTTGTAGGCATGGAGCTATAATCCTTTTGCACCTCCCACCTTGTCTTGTCTATTGGTTGGGGAAAGCATCCCTTTCTGCCAGTGCTATAGCAGTTCATGCTCACCTCCACTCTGAACTCCTCCAGAGTGCAGGAGACCAGGCCTTACCAGCCCTGTCCTTGTGAATGAGTGAATCAGAGGACATTGAACAGTTTGGAACTTTCAGCTCCAAATGTCTCTAGAACAATGAATCTGGAAAGATTGGAACTGTCTGCTTTGGGAAACTCCCAAGTGTGTGCTGCCTACTCCAGAGAGAAGTCCTGACAGCTGCAAGCTAGACAGTTTGCTTCACTTGGATAAAGCTGGTTGGGAGGTGGGTGGTAGGGATGGAGGGGTCATTTGAAAGGATCCTTTTTTTCTTTTTAATATTTTTAAGACAAGGTATCACTATTTTTCCCAGGTTGGCCTTACACTTGAGATCCACCTGTCTAACCACACTGAGCCTAGGGCCCTCCTCTTTTGATATAGGAACTGTGAGGTGTGAGTGATCCCCACTCTGGCTTTTTGTGGCCTGTTGGGACTTTCTGCTGCTCCCTTGTTTGTGATAAAGTTACAAAGAGTGATTCATTTCAGCATTGTCTAGACCCAATGTGGCAGGTGCTGGAATCTTCATTTTACAGACGAAGAAACTGAAGCTCAGAGAGAAACCCAGTCTAGTGAGAGGTTGACCCCGGAGTGGGCCATTCAGAACGCTGAGAGGTTGACCCTGGAGTGGGCCTGTCAGAATTGCACTGCTTCCTGCAGCCTGCTCTGGGGCCTAGCTAGGTTTGGGAAACCTTTGTAGTTGCCTATGTAAGTGAATGTGTGCAGATGTGCATGTTTGAAACCCCTTCCTGGTTTGTGCTGAGACTCCCCAGGAGCCCCAGGAGGCAGTGTGGCCTGGTCCCACAGTGGGAAGGACTTGATGATGCTTCTGACTTGAGTTATTAGCCAATGAACTCCAGGAAGGCAGCCTCATTTTGAGTCCCAATCTCTTTATTATTATTAATAATAAAATTAATATTATTATTATTTGTGAATGGGATCACAGCATCTATCTTAGAGTGTCCATATGAAGATGAAACAAATTCAATTAGGTTGATGTTAGGCACAGGGTGGGTCCTACATCAAGCACTACTTACCTATTCCTCACTTCCTCCAGACAAGCTGTAGAGGTACAGGGAATTTGGGTGCCAGTCTTTACTTTGCATGCCCTTCCTTTCACATACCAGAGTCTCCTCTGTCTCCAGGCACCCCCCCACCCCAATAAAAGTCTGTCAGTTTCATTTATGTAAAGCCTCACAAAGCTTTAAGCATTACACTTTCTATCTACTGAAAAGGAAAAGCTTAAACCCCAAACCTTAAGCCCTTAAAAGGGGTGGTGATGTCTTGATAGGCCTCTTTCAACATTCCACCTCAATTGTCCTCCGTGTTAGGCAGATTCTGGACAAGCCACTTCCTCCCCTGCTCCAGGTTTTCCTGGAGCTCACCCTATGCTTTCCTTTGTACCCAGGCATCGAGATCTAGGCTCTGGGCTTGGTCCTCTGGGTTGCACAGTGCCCTGGGAGCTGTCAGCACAACTGCGTGCTGGTATGCTGGTCCCAGGGCTCAGAGAAGAAGGTGCGGCAGAGAGAGGAATGTGCCAGACTGGTTTGCATTACCTGCCTGGAAACTGTTCATGAATCACCCTGCACAGCTGCAGCTGCCCAGGACAGGATACAAGGGAATGTGGGGCTCAGCTGTCATGTGGAGGGGGCAGGATCCAAGGCTCAATACTCAGGCCAAGAGGCCAAAGCTTCAGGCAGGCTGCTTTTTTACTGAGAGGAAGAATAGAATTGAATTAAAATTATTTAATCCAGGGATGATCTCTCTGTCAGGTAGTGAGTTCCCTGTTTCTCAGGCTGCTTGTTCACATTCAGGTGATGAGGAAAAGTAAGGACTCCAGGTGGCTTTTTTTTTTTTTAATCCCGAGATTCACTGGAAAGAAAGAAGATTCTCCGAGCTGCGACTGGACTCTTGGCCTCTGATTTTTAAGTCTGGAAGCCATGGGCATCTGCTTTTGTTCAGTAATATTGTATTGCACTGTACTGACCATGTGTTCTGCTCTGTCCACTTACAAGTTTACTGATGATGTAGGCATTCACATTTCCTCTTCAGAGATGGGATAATGAGAGCATGGGTATCATATTTCCCAGATGCTTCCCACCAGTCATTCTGTGCTACGTGGCCCAAGGGGGTGTTTCCAGGGGTTCTGGTCTCCTAGCATAATCTTGGCCTGATTTATGAGTCTCACAAAATTTAACAAGGAAAGTAAAGTGGTCCTAGATGGGCAGGCCCTTTGAGGAGTCTTTTTCTGCAGGCATACCACAGAACCTGAGGATGTCGCGGCAGACAGGGCAGACACTCAGGTGATGAGAAGAGGAGTGGACCCTCCTGTTAGGCAGGGGACTCACGAGGTTAGAAAATTGGGAAACTTGCAAGTTCAGAAGAGCCTGCAGCTCAGAGTAGAGTCCTTGCCTACGGTGTACAAGGCCCTGGGGCTGCTTACCTCAGCATTGCAAAACAAACAACAACAAAACAAAAGCAAAATGAAAAGGCCAAAGATTTATGCTAACTGAAATCAAAATATAAAAAAAAAAGAAGTAAACAATTAGAAGCATTCAAAGTGTTATGGAGCCCCAGATGTAGGTTGAGGCAGCTGTCCTGGGTGAGGGAGAGGCTTTGGAACCTAAGGTTGAATCCTCAGATTTGCTACTTTCCTGTCTAGGATGAGTTGGTTAACCTCTCTGATCCAAAGGTGAATAACAGTAAGTGCCTTGCCTGGTAGGAGTTGGGAGAGGACCCAGTGAGATTCTGTTTGATTACACAGGACCTTGGGACTAAGAGCTGCTCAGAAAATGTCCATACTTCTTGCCCTGGGAGACAGAAGAAACATGGAGGCGGTGCTAGGATGGCAAACCCTTGCAGCAGATGCCCCTCCTCACCTTGGCATGGGCAAGAGTTAGTCAAGAACGGCTTCCTAGGCTTGAATTGTTGCTCAGCAGTAGAGTGAGCCAATAACCTAGCAGCCGATTGGCCCTGGGATCCATGCTCAGCACCATAAAGAAAATAAAAAGAATAGCTTTGTGAGAGCCTGGGAGTTCAACACCTGGGGCTGTGGAAGGACCCAGAGGACAAGGACCAGCATTGTGCTCCTGAGTTTCAAGCTCATGAACAGGCAGGGGTACCCAGCCCAGGAACAGGGAGGCTTCCTCAGCACTGGGAGTTCAAGAGAGCAGGCTTAGCATCCTTCCCTACCCCTTTCAAGTGTCTTTGTCTGCCAGCACCCTGCATTTCACCTTCTGCCCAAAGAGCAGAGTTGGGTAAGCTGCATGCAAGATGAAGGGTGGCCTCCCATGGTGGAAAGGATCAAGGCTCTGATGTTTCTGGTCATGCAGGAATTTACAGGAATAGCTTCCACATCAGAGGATCAAGACTGTGCAGAAAGACTGACAGAAGGACTAGATACCATCAGTGAGGAGAGCCAGGGCAGCAGCCATGCGCCAGGTCACCAAAGTTGACAACAACCGTGTGAGGCCTAATAGCAGCAATGCTCCTATTTTGTAGGAAGATCAGAGCTTGTCAAATGACTTGCCTGAGTAACAGAGCTGGTGAATGGCTATATCAGGCTCCTAACCAGGGTCTTCTGATCGCAGACAGTCTGTGGAGGCTCTTTCCATGTCTAGGCCTCAGCCTACTCATCTGTAAAGAGGTGATAACATGCTATGACCTCATTATTTCTCTTTCACTTCTGTATGTTTGTACTAGAGACTTCTGCTCTAGGAATACCAGGTGCTGTTCTGTCTCATTGAGGCTGGCCCACCTGACTTTGAGGGTGGACACATCTCTGGTTGCTAGCTTATAAATATCTGTTTCAGTCACCAGAGGTCTTGCTGGTCATAACCTGTCCGCTGCTAGCAAAAGTTTGATCTCTGATCCCAGAAGATGGCTGTAGATTCTCTTTTCTAGAATTTTTAATGGTAGGAACTGTCAAGGTCATTTAATGCCCAGAAAAGCTATATGAGCCACTCTATCTTCAGGATTAAGGACTAAATGGACCCACTAAAGTTCCAATGAAAACTCCTGGGCAAATCACCAACCTTCTAAATCTCACTGGAAAAGGGATGTCTACAGGGACATGCAATACAGGGCTCCACAAGCCTCCGAGCCAGAAGCTGTTCCGAGTGTTTAACCTGAATCCCTCCTGCTGTAATGTAAGGCCCCTTCCTCTTGTTGAGTGCAAATGGAGAACAGCTGCTTGCCATCAACCTCTGACATCAGTGATTTCTGGAGATGACCCTGGGAGACAGGTCAGGATTATTAGGCCCAATTTGGTGCTCAGCAAATATGCATTTATTCCTGTACATGCAGGCTGGAGATTGGCTGGTTGGGTGCAATGAATAGCTCCAAGTTGATTAGGGTGTCTCATTACAATTGTGTCTGCTAATGCTGGTTTCATGCTCCAGGTCCTGGAGGGCAGAGAGCTTACTCTGAGAAGGTTCTACAGCTTGGAGTCCTCATAGTGGAAGCTGCTGTACCATGGAGAACAGCTTCAGTGAGGTAGATGGAAGCAACCAGCTGGAGGTTTGGTCCAGGTAGAGCTATCTGGCTCCTCCCTGGCCTTGGATAGGGCTTTTTTTGGGATTTCTTTTCCTTCTTTCCTTCCTTCCTTCTTTCTTTCCTTCCTTTCTTCCTCCCTCCCTTGATTTCTTCCTTCCTTATTTTTTTGACAGGGTCTCACTATGTAGCCCAGGCTGGCCTTGAACTCCTGATCTTCCTGCTGTGAGTGTTGGGATTACAGATACATACCACTGCTTGGCCTCTGGGATCTCTTTTCAACCAGCAGGACTGGGGATGTTTCCTGAGGGTGTGTGATTTCCTGCCATACCCCACACAGAAGGGCCAAGTTCAGGGCAAGGGGATGAGCCATGAGGTTGGTGACCACACAGATTCCTGGCCTTCTTTCCCTTCTGACAGGGGACAGAGACAAAACATAAGCAAGCAGCTAACCATCGCTTGTCTCTTAGAGCAACAGTATCAACAACAAGAGCAGTGACAACAAACCCCAGGGTTGCTGCTAAATCTCTTTTCTGAGCTCAGCGATGACTTGGCTCTTTCTTCTCTCCGCTCTGAGTCTTCAGAGAGGAGAAAGAGGGTGATCACGTTTGGAAGAATGTGTCCCAAGTGGAGGCATTACAGAGGCCCTCTCTCCACCCCTTCCTGGATTGACCTTTGACACCTCTCCCAGGAATGGTGCTTAGGCTTCCAGAGGCCCTGCTTCCATACTTTCCAGAGGGCAAGGGCTTTTGGGGCCAAGCTGCATCACATGTCCTCCTGGGTATCTTGTCTCCCAGAGGCCAGAGGCCGCATTCCATCCAAAACCTTCTCCTGGGGATCAGAGTGAGCTGTTTGTGAAGTTTATCAGAGGCCAAATCAAAGTGGTCCAGGTTGTAAATCCTTCCCAGTGGCTGTCATGCCCCAGGGCAGCTGAGGAAGGTTGACAGCCCTTTGAGTCTCAAAGGAAAAAATGTACTCCACTCCACCCACTCCCACCTCTGCCAACAAGCTGTCCTTCCAGGAGCCCCGGCGGCCAGCCCATTCTGGGAGCTGCTCTGGAGGACAGAGCTGTTGTCTGTCATGGGGGAGAGGGAATCGGGCATGTGCAAAGGGAGGCTGGGATGGAGGTGCATGTGTACATGTGTGTGCATTTATGTGCCCCCATATGTGTGCATGCATTTATTGTGTGCTCCTGTGTGCACATGCACTGTATAACAAGGTTTTGTGTATCTTCTCCTGTGTGTGGTGTGCAGTGTGCTTTCCACAGAGATGGATGGCGGTCAGGGACACAGAAAGTCAGAACCTCAAGCACTTTCAGGAATTCTTAAGCCTCCACTCCCTTATTTTATAGGGGAAACTGTGGCCTGGGAGGTAGGAGGGCTTGCCCAAATATAGGAATGAAGTCTCTTCCCCAGGCTCCATCTCTATAGGGTAGTAATGTTCAGAAAGGGCTTTGAAGCATTGGAGACCCCTCCCTTCTATAGTGTCCATGTAGCCCAGTAACTGTGGCTACTTGCAGATACTTCAGGGACTATGTGACTAATAGACCAAGTCGAGAATGGTGGAGAGTGAGGTGGAGCCAGAGGGTTGGGTACTGTGGAGGCCTGGAGAGAGGGATTGGAGCACTGGGGCTTTCCCTTGCTAAGAAGCAGGGAGCCTAGCAGCTACTGGTTGCCTCAGGACTCACATGGCTTTGGGGCCGACTGTTGACCTTTGGAGAAGAATCAGATGTGCAAGTTGAGGGGCTGCAGCCCTGATGGTGGCACAAGCCTGTAATTTCAGCACTGGAGAAGGTGAGGTGGAAGGACTGTGAGTTTGAGGCCAGCCTGGGGCATTGATAAATTTAGCTCAATCCCTCCATTGACTCACAAGAAAAAGGAAGAATCTGAGAAGGAAAGGGACTGATGCAGAATGGGGAACCATGGGTAGAGAGGTCACCAACTCAAGCCGACCTGATTCATACAACAAATGCATGCCCATGGCTCTCAACAGACTACAGTGTGCTTAATTAAGCAAAACACATGAAATTCATGCTTCTGGAGCAATGCCCCATAGGTAAAAGTAGCTTTAACTCATCCATAAAATGATAAAACCTAGTCCTTCAGCTCAGCAGACTCTCAGAGGTGGAGCAACAGCTTGTTCAGCATGTAGAGAGAGGCAGGAAGTAGAGGGTGGTATAGGCAGGAGATTGGGAGTCTGTAGACTGTTCTAGGCTAAGGTAACACCCTTGCTAACTATTGGCCATGTGCAAATGATCTGTTTCCTCATAGGTTGATGTGTAGTGCTAATTATTAATATGTCTCAGTACACATTCACTTTGGAGATACCTTGGGATGTTCAGTCCAAGTCACACACACACAAGGGGGGCCTCCAGAAGCAGGATTAAAGGGCGCCTCCATCTTAGATAGGATTGAGCCTGTTGGGTCTATTTAAATCTGGAGAGAAATCACCCCGGATGCAGGTGCAGGGTGATTAAGAGGACTGGCCTCAGTTATCTGGGAGATTTGCCCCACTTCTAGGAAATGGGAGTTTCAGATGTTGCTAGTGGGCTGGGCTTTTAGAGCCCGTGTGCCATCTGACTAGACACAGCTTGAAGGCTTTGCTATGGGAGGACATACTAGGTGCCCTTTCCTTTCTGGTACTATTGTGCCCCTCCCCAATTAAATGGTGAAGGCCTAACGTCCAGACCCTTATAATGTGATTGTTTGAACATAGGGCCATTAAAGAGATCGTGAAGGTAAACTGAGATTCTTAGGGTGGCCTTGACCCAATATGACTGATGTCTTCATGAGGAGAGACTAAGACTCAGGCACCCAGAAGGAAGGCCGTGCGAGAACACAGGAAGATGATCTTCTTCAAGCCAATGAGAGAGTCCTAAGGAGCCCCCACCCCATCCTGCTGCCCCTTCATCTTGACTTTTAACCTCCAGATCTGGGAGATAAGCAATGTCTGTTGTCTGAGCACTAGTCCGTGGTATTTGCTGTCTTTGCCACAGCTCCTAATGCAGGCTGTTTACTTCCCTCTGAGACCTGCGGAAGAACATGCCAGCAGGAAGAAAGGAAGAAACTTGACTTCCCTCTTGGGGACCCTGATGAGGGTTTCCAGGGAGGTCAGAGTCCCCTGGTGATTCTGTGACAGGGTCCACCCTGCCTAAGTCTCAAGCTTCCTCAAGTCGCCTTCTTGGAGATTTATGCTTCCAGGGAGCTAGAAGCTATCACTCCTCATCCTGGGAACACCAGCTTGCTTGTGGGGCTGGAGGCTTCCAGATCCACCCAGTGTGCGCTCCCCTTGGTACTCCCCTGCCCTCTGGGTCAGAGAGCCCTGCAGCCCCTCAGCCTTCCCAGTGTTCCCAGCCTGATGCTAGGAAAGAAGGAGAAGTGGGCAGTACTCATGTGTCTTTGGGATGGGCATGGAGAGTTGTGACCTCCCCCAACCTCTCGTCCCTATCAGCTCTACTGTGACACAAGCACAGAGGTACCTTTTTTTTATAGCTGGGAAATTATAGGTGCTGCTACTTCAAAGGCCTTGGCAACCAGGGCTCCTCTTTGATAGACGACAGTATTAATGGTGATTTATTGCCCCGGCCATTTTGACAACAGAAACAACCAGTTTCCCCAGCTTCTTGGCTCCTTCCCCCAACACCTTGTGGGCTTTTTTTTTTCTCCTGTTCTGGGCTGGGGTGGGGTTACCTCCTTGCAGAAGAAGGTTGTGGGATCTGTTTAACGCACAAGGTGAGGTATCTGGCTTATTAACTTGTCATCAGGTGTCATAAAGTTTAGTGAAATGTTGGCAGAGTGTAATACTAAACAGGGCAATTACCCTATTATTACAGCAGCCTTCCTCCACCCCCTCTCCTCTCTTTCTTCTCTCTTTCTCTCCCCTTCTCTCTTCCTTCTTTCTCTCACTCTCTGGGTCTCTCTGTCCCTACACTTGGATTGTTCTTACTTCTATGGGCCGTGCTTAGTCAGAGCAGAGATCTGTTTTGTAATCACCCAGACGAAAACGGGCCTTGGCCTAGCAAAGCACAAGGGACCAAGGCTGGAAAGTGCTGGCTGCCTCGCTGCCACCACTGTCGTGGGGCAAAGGCATTTTCTGGGCAGAGGGCTACAGGGAGGGTTAGTGGACAACAGGAGGCGCTGGGTGTGAGGGAGGTGACAGGGTTCATTGGTGTTACTAAGGGTGTCTCCCTCTGCCTGTCACTAGCTTGCCTTCAGTTTGGAGCCAAGGTGGAAAATAAAAGGCAGGCGCCAGTGGGAGAGAAGAGGTCATTTGAACGGTTTGAATGGTGGCTGACATCATTCTTCCTCATGAGATGCAGCTTCTCTCCCCATGAGATGGAGGCGATCATTCTCGCCCGATTTACTTCGTGGAAGGTTTGACAGGATCAAATCGGACACTGGGCAGCAGAGAGTCTGAGCAGTGGGCAACCACTGCACAGCACCGAGGGGACAGTCACTTCACATGAGCCACTGTGGGGGGTTGTTTCTTGTCTGATTGAGCCTCTGCTCTATTGTTCCAGTGGAACATCCATGACATTATGGCCAATGATGGGCTGCACATTCAACGAGGGTCCCAAAAGCTTGCCAGGTGACAATCTTGCCAGGTGACATGGCTGTTGGAGACTTCAGGTTGCCACATGGTTTCTCAGATCTCGCTTCTCCCGATGGGCTGGCTGCTGCCCTTTGTAAGTATGAATCCATTCTGTTTTTTCTCCATCCTGCAAGGTTAAGATGACCTTGACTTCTAAATCTACTTGGAAGGCATTGTTTGACTCATGTTCTGAGCAGTGGGAGTTTTAGGCATATTTGTGGTAAGATGAACACACATGCAGTGCTAGATGAAGAACATATCACCAAACATCCTAGAGGAAAAAGTGGAAACAATGCAACTACAGTTTGTCAAATTTAAAAGGATCTTAGAGAGACTAGTCAAATTGTCCCATTTGATTGCTTTGTAAATTAGGCTAAAGGAATTACATTACAGGCAGATTTTGGATTAGATCTCCCTTCTCCAGACTCACAGCTCATTGCTTTCTCCACCAAAATATTTTGATTAGTAGACTTCTAGATGGTCCTCTTGCTAGTAAGGAACAACCTCATCAATTCAATGTCAGGAGGGAATCTGCAGATGGTCATTTCCATCTTAGTATAAATCTGACTTACACTTGTTCTTCTAGGTGTGTGTGTGTGTGTGTGTGTGTGTGTGTGCGCGCACGCACGCGCATGTGTGTTCACAGTGTTAGAGATTCAACCTAAGGTCTCAGCTGTGCTATCAAGTTGTGAGGTTCCTTCCCACTTATGTAGAGCTAGGCTGCATTTCCTATCAGTGGAATTTCTAACACTGTTGAGCAGAAGAGCAATCAGATACTCATTATCTTCAATCCTTGAGACTTTCCTACCCTGTTGGGTAATCAAGGCTGGGCACCCCTTCTGAATTAATTTCTCTGTGTCTGTAGCTCAGAGCCAGCTTGTCTGGAGCTGTTTAGGGCAAGTCTGGCCTGGAGTCAGACTGGCTGGAAAAATGGGAAACTCAAAGACAGGTTTTAAAATGGAGAATAAGCTAGGTGTGGTGACACACACCTTTGATTCCAGCACTGGGGAGGCTGAGGTAGGAGGATCACTATGAATTCAAGGCCAGCCTGAGCTACAGAGTGAGTTCCAGGTCAGCCTGGGCTAGAGTGTGACCTTGCTTAAAAAAAAGAGTAAAAAAACAGAGAACAAAATAACTCAGAAGAGTAAAGGTTCAAGCAAAGCACCTGCCCTCCTGTGTGTTTCTGCTTGCTGTCCCTGTAGCTGGAGAACACTATAAAACAGCACTAAGAACAGTGAGCTCCACATACCTGGCTGGGATTTTCTAAGTCCTTGCAGTGTGCCAGGCATCACCATGCTGTGTGCAGGGCAAGGAGAAGAGACACCATTCCAACCCGTGCAGTCCAAGGGAGGGGAAGAGACTCCCTGCCACAAAGCTGGACCTGCCTGCTTTGGGGCCAGTTGAGTAAGCACAGGGCTCTTTCTGTGGATCACTTTGAGTTTTTGATAGAATTCAAGGAGAGTCAACAGAAAACATACGTTGGTGGTAGGACTTGCTATGCAAGTCACTTCATTTTATTGTGACTCATCTGAAAAATAGAGGTAGGACCCTTGCTCTGCTGGCCTCATGGGATTGTTGCAGGGTAATGGGTAGTTTATAAATTTGACCACGATATATACAGGTTAGTGTGTGTGTTTGGTAACAACACTGGTTCTGTTTTCTGAGTATTAACTTGATTCTCTAAGAAAGCTCCAAGGGAAAAATAATGCTTCTGACTGCCTAGAGGGGCCAGCTTCCTAGTTTACCGGACATGGTGGACCTCTTTTCCCCAAGGGAGTCAGGGAGTAAGGGAGGGAACACACACACACACACACACACACACACACACACACACACACACAGTCATGAGCCACAGCGTATTCTCCTCCACCCGAGTAGGGCACTACACCAGTTTTGTCTGGAAGCATGTTGCCTGGCCCATCCCTGGCCAGTCCATCTTGGAGGCCTCAGAGGTGTCCAACCTGAAAGGCAGCTGTCAGGCGCCTCAGCATGGTCTCTAGAGAAGAGGTGGGCGCAGACTCTTCTCTTCTTGGGCTGATAATGGCTCTGTCATTGCCAAATCAAACCTCTTGCCCCATTGTGGGAGATTTATGGCTAAAATCCTTATCTGATTGGAGGATACTTCACGAGTGTATATGGGTATGTGCAGGATGGGAGGCAGAGAGCTAGGTTTGCCAACTTGAGTCTGCTCAGTGTGTCTCTCCATTCCTCCTCTCTTTCTCAAGCATCGTCAGCACCAACACCAAACAAAGGCTGAGGGTGCAACTCGGTGGTAGAGTGCTTGCCTAGCATGCACAAGGTCCTGGGTTCCATTTCGAGCCCTGCGTAAAAAACCAACCATAGCAAACCAAAGCAAAAGCAGAGAAACACACATTTATTAGTACACTCTTCACATAGCCAAATCATGGAATCAGCACAGGTTCCCTCCAAAGAATTCAGAACGATGGAGTTTCATTTAGCCATAAAGAAGAATGAAATTGTGTCATTTACAGAAAAATTGATGGAACTGGAGATCGTCAAGTCAATCAAAATAAGTCAGACTCAGAAAGATAAATATCACATGATCTCTCTCATATGTGCAATTTGGGGAGGGAATAAAAGAACATAAAAGTTAAAAGGTGGACTCTTAGGAGTGTGGAAAGAGGGAGGAGAAAGAAAGAATTGTGGAAGGTGAATATGATCAAAGGAGATTATACACACATATGAAAGGTCATTCTGAAGCCTATTTTGTACAATTGCTATGTGCTAATAAAAAGTAAGTGATGGGTCAGGTGTGGTGACTCGTGCTTTTAATCCCAGCATTCAGGAGGCAGAGGTAGGAAGATCAATATGAGTTTAAGGCCAGCCTGAGACTACAGAGTGAGATCCAGGTCAGCCTGGCCTAGAGTAAGACCCTACCTTGAAAAATGAAGCAAGCAAGCAAGCAAGCAAACAAACAAATGAAATATGCAGAAAAGAGGACATTGTTCTCTTTTCTGCCCCTACATATTCCCCTCAGAGGCAACTGCTTTCTTTGGATTCCAGGGTTGTTCTTTTTTGTTTTTAAGAATATTTATTTTTTATTTATGAGAGATAGATAGATAGAACGTATGGGTGTAGCATGGTCTCTGGCCACTGCAAACAAACTCCAGACACATGCACAACTTGATGCATCTGGCTTTACATGGGTACTGGGGAATTAAACCCAGGCTAGCAGGCTTTGCAAGCAAGTGCCTTTAACCACTGAGCAATCTCCAGCCCTCCAGGGTGCTCTTTTCTGAGGCCATCTTAGTACAAACCAGTGTAAGTTGTTGTTGTTGGTGGTGATGATGAAAGTACTACTCACTTAGACCTGCTGTGTACTCAGCCTTGTTTTAAGTGCTTTAATCATTCATTCATTGAATCCTCCTAACAATGGCTTCTCAGGTAAGCTCCTCCATGTAACATTAATGATAACATTTTGCTCTATGTTGTTCTAATATTAACACTTCTTCCCTGTCTTAACATATATGAAAAAGTCTCTAAACAGAAAGTGTGATCAGGGAAAAAATGGAAACCGGTCACTTTGGGAGAATTCCTCAAGGAAGAGAGTTTGTAGGATAGGAAAGGGTATAGGTTGACTGGTATTTACAGGCTGTACCAAGAGACTTCTAGGTCTTACTCTACTCTCTCCATAAAAAGCGGCAGGGTGAGGCGGGAACTGCTATCCCCATTTTTGGGATGAGAATAGCACACCAGAAGAGTTAAGTCCAAGTTGATCCTCAAACCCTCTGGGTTTCCTGACTCAGCTTGGCAGCTTTTGCTCTTGTAAAATGGCAGGTAGAGGACAAGCCTGAGTAAATGTGCATGAAAGATGGGGTGGATGGTGGTGGGAGAAAGGCTGAGATAGAAAAGTGAGCCCTGTGGTCACTAACGATGTCAGAGTACAGATGCCATACATATAATGTACAGACCTGCCTTGAGGTCAAGAGTCAAGGCTCAACACGGACCCAAGCAGACATGGGCATGGTGATTCATCTGTTTCAGATGGCCTTTCAGAGCTATGGGATTTCCTTTTGGTGTTGCTCATTTGTTTAGAGGAATTAGGGGTGGGAATTGGATAGCATCCCAGCTTGTCAGCCAACTCTAGGGACAGATGGAGTGGCCCAGATGCAGGCCTAGTGGCCAGTGATTTCATGGCACTGTCGTCTTTTCTGCATTGATTTAGGAAAATGTGGGGAAAAACTCCGACATACTAAGCCTTGAGATGAAACAGGGCACAACTCCACCACATCTACTGTGGGTGGTCCTTGAAGGCTGCTTAGAGGAAGACACATTGAAGCTGAGATCTGAAGAGTAGAGGTGATGCTGTTGGTCAGGGGAAAGTGCCAGAGGACCACATCACAGGAAGGGAAAGAAGTCATGAAGTCTGTCATGGTTAGGGTTAGAGTTAGGTCTCAGGGTGGGCCACAGCACCTGCTGAGCACGGGGAAGATGCTCAATAATTATTTGTTGAATGAATTGATTAGATGTGGCTAGAGAGGCTGGTGGAGAGTTGTGCCAGGCCTCATAGGCTGTGCTAATATTATGTCTGAGGTCAGTGAGGGAAGCCAATTCATAGTACTGTAGCATTTCTATCATTATCTATTTGGAGTTCTTAGTGGTAAAACTGTGGTGGGACTGGATGGTTGGGTTCTTCTGGTTTGGGATTGGTAATGGATGTAAGGGTCTTGGATGAAGCCAAGGTATTTGTAATGGACTGAGACTTCTGAAACCATGAGCCAAAACAAAACCTTTCTCAAGTTATTTTTACCAGGTATTTGTCACAGTGATGGAAAAGTAAGTAATGCAGCATTCATATTAAGTAGGTTGAGTAAATGAGATAAATGAGTTAGGGATGATATAAGGCAGAGGCTGAGGTGATGGCCTCTGGAATCGGGGCTGGAAAGAAGAAAATGCTGCCCAGAGTAGATAATGGAAAAAAGGAGCTCTGTGCATGGAGTCAGGGGCTTTGGGGAGGAGGCATAAGCGAACATTCAGTGTGAGGGGCTGTGAGTCATGACTTGTACAGGGAGGCTATGGAGGAGTGATCCAGCAGTGAAATTGGGGGACTGAGGGTTTAGCTAGGAGAATGGGCATCCAAACAGAGGTCAGTGCCATCTGGCTGATGAGAATACTTGAGGTAGAGAGAGACTCGGAATTGGGGCCAGGACCTCAGTGACTGTGAATCATGTGCATGACTATAGATATCAGTTGATAGACTGGGCGGGGATGGAGGGGGAAGGTGATGTGATGGTGGGGGTGGGGGTGGTGCAGAAATGAATGTAGCTCAGTCTTTATGCTCAAAGGGAGCAATGTCTAGTCAGAGGTTACCTACCTGTCTCCATTGGGGTACCTTGTGTAACATTGTCCTGTTCACAATGGCAAAAGTAAGTACTGCCCAGTGAAGGTCCCTTGCCATCAGTGC